>LPNX010787623.1:68729-124340 GCA_001517045.1 Pseudotsuga menziesii
AGGCATTGGTCTTTATTTATCTCAAGGTCTACTTGTCATTAAAGGAATTCTGTGCACTTGCATGCTACTTGTCATTCCTTAGATATTCTAAAGTCTTAGCCTTAAGTCTTAATAAAAGATCCCTTTAATTAATCTGTCATTAATTAATAAAACTGGAACTTAGTCTGTCCGTAGGGACTACCCCCCTTGGCTCTGTTGGGATCTTGCCTAAACGGAGGAGTTGTGGACTGTGGTGACAGTGGTCCCCAGCTCTCACTTGCCCCCAAGGACACACATAGCAGGTTGTGACTTTCCTGCGTATTAAAGTGTGAATTAGGCGGCAACAAGGTCTTCATTGGAGCTTCTTAATTTGATTTGGTATCACATTTTAAGTTGGCATCACTTCCAAGTTCTTGTTGAGTGTATCTTGGTAGCTGCTATATCAACCATAGTTATTGTATTGTTTACTCTTTGTTATTCATAATAAAGGTGCCAACATTATTTCTCCATTGTGATGTGTTCTAGAATATTTGTGTTTGACTAAATGTTGATGAGAATACAAAATGCTTGTGAAAGTTATAAATCAATGTAAAAACTGTTATATGTTTGTAAAATGTATTAATTGTGGCCATCATAGATCAAGGACATTACAGTGGTATCAAAGCTAGAGATCTTGCCATCGTGAAGGTCTATGATTGTGCTTCAATTAACAATTTATATTCTTTTGGTGCTTTGGGAATTTGCTTGTAGAGGCCAAAAATCATTGTTTAGCATCTTTCTTGCCGAAACCGAATTGTTGAAGGGGCTGAATTTCCCCTTCATCTTAAGTCTATAGAAGGAGGGGCGTGCCACCAAGTCCCAGGTATAAAGGGTACACCAGTAGAGAGGTCGCAAACTCCCATGGAGGTCGTATTTCCCTTGCTTATCAGTGATTGGTTTTAGAAAAGGTCGCATTTAGCTTGTGGGACAGTTTCCACTGTGGGCGTTGGGAGATGAAGGGTGTGCTACAACAGTCTAGGCGTAATCTCTAAGTCCAGTTCATCTTGTGGTTGTTCCCAACACTTTGGACATTAATGCAAGATCCTTTTAGCCTATAAATCAACCCTCAACGCAAGATCAAGTCCGTTGCATTTAGTTCCAAGTGGCAGAAAATTGTGGCACTTGTTGGTTCGTTGGAGGCATGTGAGCTCTCCCCTACCAAATAATGAAAAGAGGATAAATGAGGGGCCATTCCATTCTTTATTTGTTGGCGGAATTGAGAGAGGTCGTAAGTTAGCTCATTCGTGGAGGAGACAAGTCCTATGGGTAGGAACCGTTTGACAAAGAGAAGCCAAGGCTCTTGGAGGAAGACGATTGGAGAAGCGTGACTGTGTGAGAAAAGTCGTGTGCTTAAGGGAGTGCGATTATAGTTACCAGCATCGTGAATAAAAAGGGAGAGTCGTGGGGCATTTATGAAGGTCGATTTCCCTTGCAAGCAGAGGCCGTGAGAGTTGGAGGGCCACGGGAACAGCTTGAGGGGTAGATTGTTGCACCATGATGCTTGGTGGAGTCATGGGGTTCGCGTGAGACTGCAAGCAACTTTAGAAGGGGGTCCTAATGACGATTTCGTTGGGGCCCGATTTATCACTTAGGAGTCGTCGCATTCTGCTGAGACTGAGCCAGTTGTGAAGGAAATCTACAAGGGTTTGGACCATTTGTGATCTGCAAGAGGGCGCACTCACAGATCTCAGTGGTAAGGGCGTATCAGTGAAGAGAGGGCCAGCTTATTCCTAAAATATATCAGTGAGACAACTAATAGGAACTCTCTATCATTTGTGGAAGGCATTGTCCATAGAGGTGCATGATATTTTTGTATAGAGGACACAGAAGAGAAGAAAATCGAGTTACAATATGTATGGGAAGTTTATCAGCTGGAGATATTCCTTGTTGTGGAAGGACTGATTTCCTATCCAACTCGCGGTGCCATCCAAGGAAGTGCAACAATATTGTCATGGTCTGTGGGTGAGTTTTGTAGATGCATTCTTGACTTGACATCTACAGCTATCCAGGACTGAAGGTACTCTTGATGTTGTGCTTATTGTATCAATCTTGTCATTTGAATTTTATCATCTACAAGACAGACATATTTTCATTCTGAGATTGCTTTCTCACTGCCCAAAATAAGGTCAAGTTACTTCCACTCCTGACCTTTACCATTGTTGTGGTATGATTATTTGTTGTTGAGATTTTAATGGAGTCAGAGATGCTACAGGATTGAGTCTCACCATTAGTGCTACGAGTTTGGCAAAGAAGGGACTGTCATATAGTGATAAGGGCTCACTAACACTATGTTTGAGTACAGACATATTCTTTGTAAAGGACTGGCAGCGGGATCCTGAATATATTTTCATAATCCCATATTTATTTGAAATTTGATGTGGGATATTCCGCTGCTACAGGAAGGTGCACATAACCCAAGGGTCATTTCCAACAAACACTTTATCTACCATGTCTTATTCAAATTCAAAGTCTGAGCAGTATTAGGAGTGTTCTTTCTATGCCTTAGAGGAAAATGATTTTGAGTTATATGATGGCAGCTTTGTGGATAATGAACCCTCTTACAGTATCTATACCCAATTCACATTCAGAGATGATGATAGTTACTCTTGTGACCACTTGTACAATGAATATGTAGACAGAGGGACCACACCACCAAGGATTGATCCTCGAAGGAAATAGCATGGTGGAGGAAAACTTGCAAGACCTTGCCCCAAAAGTATCAAGCATTTATTATTATGATGAAGCCACCCCTAAAAGTTCCTTTCGAATTGTTTGTGGATGCTTTGTTTGGGTATAAGCCCAAGAATGAAGATTTGGAGTTAGTGAAGAAAGGTCTATGCCCTTCTTGCAAAAGACCTTGGAGAGCATTTCATATATGTTTGGGTGAAAAGGAGGAGCAAAATGAGGAGACCACCACTAGTGTTGGGAAGGAGAAGATCACAATCCTTACTGATGAGGGTTATCAACATAATGAAGCCAGCACTTGTTCTACTAAGAATAATCTAGAGGCATCTCACACTGAGACACTTACTGATGGGGTACTTATGTTAGAGTTTGCACTTTAATTCAATTGTGTTAGATCTTTAAACTGAAAGATAGACAAGCATAACAATACACAAGAACACAAAGATTTTCCTTGGGCAAACCATAAAGGAGAAAACCCCGCAAACTTCTTCAAAGATAGATTCGTCACTAATACAATATCACAAAAATGGAAAACCCAAAAATAGGAAGTTTTTTGCAGCTCTCTCTCTTTCTCCTCTAGCGAACTTGTCTTCTCTCTTTTACTCATGCGAGCTTGAGTGAGTGAGTGTGTGTATAATTGAGGGAGGGCGCCTCCCTATTTATACCCTTCAAGTGACTAACCTAAACCTAATTGGGTCGACCTTCTAACCTAACAAGGTCGACTTGTTTCTTGGGAGACTCAAAATACATTTTACATTGTTTCTTCTGGGGATTATTGCCTCGACTTACAACGAAGATTTTACCTCAATGACCTTGCATGACCAAACATAATAATGACATCCTTGAGTGGACGAAAAACATCTCCGACGGAGGGGCAATAAAAATACAATAAACAATAGAATATCTTCCAAAGTTACATTTACAACACCACTCCCTCTTAACTAGGAAGGCATTCTCTCATCACAGTCATCAATACTCTGCACACGTCATCATCGCTAGATCATTATTTTCATTGCTGTTGTAATCCTCCTTTTGTTGATCATTGATTAGTGACATCTCTCGAATCCATCCATCATAAGAAGTTCTACAGAGCAAGCTTTTTTTCATGTTGAATGTAGGCCTAGCTCACATATAGGTCTTCATCATATCCACAAGCAAGCCATCATGTAGGTACATCCTAGGACCACACATTACATTACCACAACAATCACCTACGTCTTCTACCGTCATCTTATCATATCCATATCATCTCATCATCACACACGGAGAGCATCCTAGATGCACACCTCATGTCCAACGGACCACCTACGTTTCCCACCCTGTGGGTACATCCCAGGAGCACCCTAGGTGCATTACGTCTCTCAACAGTCAGCCCATGTCTACCAACATGGGAGCATAGCCAGGAGCATCCCAGGTGCATTACGTCCCAAGGACCACCTACGCCTTCCACCATGCAAGAACCAACCTAGGCGCACACCAAGTGTCTTTGTGACTGGTGGACCTGTCACCACCTAAGTTGTACTTGGTGGGTTTTTCAAGTAAGCCGGCAAAGACGAACAAACATCATTATTAATTCTTTAGGGTTCAAAATTCTGTCAGGCCTCTTCTGGGAAATTTTTTAAAATTTTTCTTGTACCACATGTTCATACCCCCTTGGGGGATTGTAATAAAATGTTCTAGCATGGTGGTGTATGTAAAAGACTCGGTCTCCTAGACTTATATATCAAACCGACTAGCCTAGAGTGCTTTTTTCCTTAGAGATTATTTGTTGTTGAATAAACAACAATAATTTCTGAGTTTTTCACTCATACCTCCAAAGTTGGGGTGGTCTTCTTGGTGTTTCAGCCTAGAGGGTTATTAGAGTCTATGTGTCAATGTTTATAAACATGCTAGGCATTAATATTGAGTCATATGGACGTGTGCTAGGCCCCCTTAGGTTTATTTTTAAGTTTTGGTAAAAATCTTTTTTTCCTGTAAACTTAGGCTATTTTTTAATAGTCTAATTGGAAATTTTGGAAATGTAATAAAAGTGTGGTTAGGGAACGCATTTTGCCATGGGGGTGCTTATTTTCTAACTCAGAGCACCCGTTTAACCCTAAAACCCACTTTTCCTAAGTTTTAAGTGATAAATTTATCACTTAAGTAAAAAATCTCCAAAAAATAAAAATTATTAATTAAAATTTAGAAACAATTAATAATGAAGAATATTCCCAATTTCCTAAATCAGTGGAAAATGCTCTGATTTGATTGAAATCGGTTTCATCGGCCCTCTATAGTGAAGGCTAGTTAGACTAGTGATAAAGGCTAGTGTTTCCAGTTGGTGAGAGAGGTGAGCTGAACTCCCATAGCCAGTTTTAGATGCACCCACTTTCTCCTGTCTGGCTATAAATAAAGCCCAACCCTCTCATTCCAAACTAGTTAGAGTTGGATGAAGAACTGGTGGCTATTGTAATACTGTTATTTTTCATTCATTTGCTGAATAAAGAAGCTTTGGAGGCTATACCGTGTAGTGCTTGTATTGTGTGGGTTCCCAACGTCATGCTGCAAATGTGGTAACTGCAATTTTTTCCAATTTTGTACTTTACTGTGTTCTAGCTTCAAAGGATTCAGTTGAATCAGTAAGAGTTTAGATTTGGCAAGTAAGTTTACTTGTTTTATTTATTCATATTGTGTATGCTCAAGAATCTAAGATTTTGCTTAAATAAGACTGTTTTTGCATGTTTTTTCTTTCATACATTTATATCTAGATCTCACGTGTTTGTGCAAGTTTTTGTGATCTAGTTGCAGGTTCCCAATTGGATGAGGTGTGGATCAAGGTTGACGCCATTCCCATTCAAAAATCTCAAGACACTGTCCCTCAATGCTCCACAAAAGGGTCTCTTTTCAGCGTGCTTCATTCCAACAACAAACCAACCTTCACTCCTCTTCCCCCTTTCTTAAAAAATTCAACTTTCTCTTGGTTACTTTGTTTATGCATGAACTTCTAGTTTACTATTTGCAATTTTTTTCATTAGATCTCATACATAAGCATTCAAAAACCTAGATCTCGTTTTTAAAAAGTTTCCATAAGCATTCTAGATCTAGATTATGAAAGTTTCATTTTTCACAAGTTACTGAAAGTAGATCTAAAGGATTGTTGAAATGCACAGTGTTTCCTTTAAAGTTTAAAAGATAAATCTAGCATTTAAGTGCATTTTTATTAGTTTCCCAAAAGCAAGCCAAGATCCAATTGCTTTCCTTGGTTAATTTTTTTGCATTTTTACATAGTTTTAACTTAGAATTTTTTTAAATTTTTTTTGCAATTTCCAAAGACACTTCTAAAGTATTTTTTGGGCATTTGTAAACTAATATTTCTTGCTGGTTTTTAGCAGGTCCATCCAAAAAGAGGAGGAGGTGCTGCCCGAAAACTGACTTTTGGGCCATCCATAGCTCCCCAAGAGTTTCCTCATCTTTTGTGTTCACTTTTGGATTGTTTTGTAAGCCCTTGGGTTCGTCTTGTATAAGAACCAAGTGGTATTTTCCATAAAGCATTGTAACTGATTAATAAAAAAAAGATCTAGAGTAAGCTCTTCCGAGCCCACTCCCCATCCCCCCAGGGGGGATCCACGTCGATTTCTCTTTTTTGCATTTTTTTGCACTTTTTTATTTTTTTCTCATTTTTGTTTTTAGATTAGTTTGTTTTATTCATCTGCAAGATAGTATACTTTGTTTAATACTACAAGACCTTATCATTCCATATGTCAAAGTAATATTATTACTTACCCCACGATTTCCCAAGTGACCCGAAAGGGGAAAGAAATTCATGGTAGATTAATTAGATAATCTTTTTGCTTTGTTCTTTCTTGCAGTTTAATTCTAATTTCACTACAAAAAACATTAATAAAATCCACCCCTCATTGCTTTCTCGATTGCGGTTCACTTGAACCGAAAGAGATTCTTGGAGGTCACTTTCTTCTTTTAACAACAAAACTATTCTTAAAACCCTTAAAATATTTTAGATTATGTTGTGTATGCTCTACACCGTCGCGGTTTGACCAAACAGTTGGCTGCATCAAAAGCAACGTGGGTGACTAGTTTTAATTAGGTCTCATTTTTCAATTAACTCCAAGGAGAAAATCCAACGCCTCGAATTAATTCGTTGTGGTGGCAAAATCCACAAAGGAAGCGGGAACAACTGGGTAGTGACCTCGAGACACCGTTAGGCTACACCTTTGTTGGTGTAGTGTTGAACACATCTTAGAGACTCTAACCAACCCACATATTCCTTGCGGGGAGCCGCAACGAATAACGTTATTCCTTGCGGGGAGCCGAAACGGATAACGTTTTTGGACATACTCCTTGTACCTTCGGGTATATTTGGAGTTCCCTCTTCCCCTTAAGGTAATCAACTCATCTCCACATTAATTTAAAAACTAACCAAGAGCACTTGCAACACTTTCCTTTCAACAATACAACAACACTTTTTATCTGTGGACTCCATTTGGCACTGGTTCTTTATTTTATATAATCATCTGCTTTCATGTGCTTTGATATATCATACATTGATTTTTATGTCATTGTGATTTAAATCTTGTTTCAATATCTTGTGTTAGTATTTGCTTTCATCAAAACTCCTAAGTAATCTTAATCTTCATGGTAACACTAAGCCTTAACAACTTTAGAAATTTAATAGAGTCTAGCCCCCTTGGCTTCGTTAGGAGTTGGCCTAAACGGAGGAGTCAAGAACAAGGGGACAGCCTTGACTCGAGACTTTCCCCAAAAGACACACCGAGTGGATTGAAGATTTCAGCCACGTCGCCCCCCAGGTGTGTGAAAGGCGGCAACATCACCTCTCATCATCTTTAGTATGGGAGCATAGCTAGGAGCACCCTAGGTGCATTACGTCCCAAGGACCACCTACATCTTCCACCATGCGAGAACCATCCTAGTGCATCTGCGTCTTCCGATCTCATCACTCCCTCTTTCTAAGGACCTCGATCTGGATGACACCAAGCCTCTCTTTGAAGTATTCAAACTTCACTCCTGCTAATGGATTGGTCAACACATCGGTCGTCTGTCGCCACATACTGGAGCTTCACTGCTCCTCTCTGCACCATATCCCGAATATAGCGATACTTGAACTAAATTTGCTTCAACTTGCTATGGAACACTAAGTTCTCCGACAACTTCACGCAACTTTGGTTGTCACAAAAGATACAAGTTGCCTCTAACTCGAGATCGAATAAATCTAATAGTAGCTTCTGAAGCCATACTCCCTCACAACTAGCCGAACAGACTAGAACATACTATGCTTCGGCTGTACTCAGCGCCACACATGATGGCTTCCTGCAAAACCAGGAGATCATATCAGATCCCAAACTGAAGTAGCATCCCAAAGTGCTCTTGATATCTGTGGCATTACCTTCCCAATCTGAATCAACATAACCATGCAGTTTAATCTCCTGATTCGCTTCATACTTAAGCCCATATTCAACTGTACCCTTCAAGTACCTCAATATATGCTTTGTAGCAATCAAGTGAACATGTCTCGGATCCGTTGAGAACTGTCTCAGGGTGTTCACAGCAAAACATATGTCTGGGCTCGTATTCGTCAAGTACATCAACGAACCGATCATCTTCCGATACATCGTGGCATCAACTGTCTGTGATGAAGCATCACATAGTAGCTTCAAGTTTGATGCTATTAGTGTGACTATTGCCTTGCATTCCACCATTCCGAACCTCTTTAGAAACTCCACTGCATATTTTCCTTGACCAAGGAAGATGCCATCTGCACTCTGCCACACCTCCATGCCTAAGAAGTAATGCATCACCCCTAGGTCCTTCATCTCGAACTCTGCGTTAAGCCTCCTCTTTGCATATGTAATGAGCTCATCCTCACCTTTCAGAAATAGGTCATCTACATATTGTAGAAGTATCACTAGTCTTCCGCCTTCAACCTTAATCTGAAGGTTGGAATCTGCTTTACTCTTGGTAAAGCCTAAGCTCATCAGGAAGCTATCCATCTTGCCATACCGTGTCATGGGTGCTTGCTTCAATCCGTAAAAGGATTTCTTTAACTTGCACTCATGAGTCTGTCTGTCATGTGTCTCAAATACCAATGGTTGCTCCACATACACTTCCTCTTCAGCGACACCATTCCAGAATGTTGTCTTGACGTCCATCTTGTGTACCTTCCATTTCAAAACTGCAACCAATGCAAGTATAGATCTGATGGAAGTGTATCTTGCTACAGGTGCAAATGTCTCCTCGTAGTCTATGCCTTCTTTCTGGGAGAAGCCACGTGCCACAAATCTTGCCTTGTGTTTTTCAATGCTACCATCTGCAGCATGCTTGATCTTGTAGATCCACTTCAAAGTTACAATAGACTTTCCTTCTGGTCTCGGAACTACCTCCCATACATCATTTTTCACAATCAACTGGTACTCCTCGATCATGGCATCCTTCTATTCTTTCTTCTCTGCTGCTTCTTCGTAGTTGGGAGGCTCTTTAACAATGATGTCACATAACAGAGCCACATAGTTGGAGTATGGTCTAGGTCTCTTGCTTTCTCTATGCATCCCATCTAGAGCGCCATACTTCTCTGCATCTTGTATTACTTCTCGTGCCCATGTTGGTCTTCTTTTGTGGGAGTTCTTCTCACGAGGTGGTTCTATAGGTTCTTGTGGTTCTGTCATGTCGTGGTCTTCATGATCTTCCGGAGTTGCTTCTTCCATTGTTATTTCTTTGACTATGGTTTCTTAAGGTTTTTCAATCTCTTCAATAAGTTTCTTTCTTGATTTGATGTATGTTGAGTCTTCGTCCAGGGTTACGTCTCTGCTAATGTCGATTTTCTTGAATCCTGGGAAGTATATTCGGTAGGCTTTTGAAGTGTCGTTGTATCCCATGAATATTCCCTTCTTTCCTAAAGGATCTAGTTGGTTCTCTTTTCCTTTGGGATGTGTATGTACACTGGGCATCCAAATATCCTGATATGGATGACTTCTGGTTTCTCACCTGAGAAAGCTTCTTTAGGAGTCTTATTGCTTAATACTCAGTGAGGTGTACGGTTTTATACATACACTGTTGTCCTTGCTGCTTCTTCCCATGACTGCATCGGAAGATCCTGGTCATGTAGCATTGCTTTTGTTGCTTCCATTATCGTTATGTTCTTTCGCTTTGCAACGCCATTCTATTGAGGATTGTAGGAAGTGTTCAACTCCCTCTTAATCCCATACTCTTTGCAAAGATTCTTGAATTCTTCCGAAGTGAATTTTTCGCCTTATCCGATCGTAGGGTCTTGATATTCTTCACGGTGTGATTTTCGACCAAGGCTTTGAATTCCTTGAACTTGCTAAATACCTCATCTTTACTTTTTAAGAAATAAATCCAACTCTTGCAGTAAAAGCCATCTATAAAAGAAACATAATATACATACCCACTTAGTAAACTGGATGACATGTGACTGTATACATCTGAGTGGATTATCTCAAGTATTCATTTGCTTTGCTTTCATTGCTAGGAAACGCCATCTTTACATTCTTTCCTTGCACACATCCCTTGCAAATGCCTTCATGTCTTGTCTGGATTTCTAGAAGTCTTGAAACTACTTTGCTTGCAATAGGTAGTGCTCTATAGTGTACATGTGAAAGCCTTCTTTGCCATAGTTCACTTGGTTCCATGGAGTCATGAACCAATGCTTGTTCAGGTTGTCCCTTCAACTTGTACAAACCTCCCTCTTGCTCTCCAAATACTATTGCATCATCTATTGTCTTTCCTTTTGGCCACATTAGGACTTGGCCATCAACAAATGCAACCCTCATTCCTTTTGCGTCTAGTGCTGAGAGGGAGAGAAGATTCTTCTTTAATCCTGGAACATATAGAACATCTTTCATCTGCAAATTTTTACCTGAGTCTAGCTTGTAGGAAGCTTCGCCGCTTCCTTTTATGGGGTCTTGATAGTCATCCCTAAGTTTTACCTTGTGAGGCGACTCATGCTTTGAGGCGACTCATGCTTAGACAAATTGACGAATGATTCTTTGTATCCCGTCATGTGCTTGAATGCTCCACTATCTACAAGCCAAACATTGCTCCCATGTGTGACAGTGCCCATGAGTGATGAGATTAAGACATATTCTTAATCAATTGAAGGGTCATCTCTTTCTTCTACGGTTCTTTTCCTTTCTAGCTCATCATCTTCAGTGGTGTGAGCATGATGTCTTTTCTTGTTAGTCTTCTTGTTGGAGGAACCTTTCTTTCTGTGACAATTTATAGAGTAGTGTCCCTTCTCATCACATGTGTAACATCTAACACTAGATAGATCTCTTCTGGGTCTCCTTTGTCTTCTATGATGGTGGTCCTCCCTCTTGTTGTGATTTCTTCTTGTATGACCTGTGAGAGCTTGATCATCATTTGCTCCCATCTTTTCTTCTCTAGTTATTAGCCGTGCTTCTTCTTAAGCAGATTCTTCCCATAGTCTGTTGAAAGTGATCAACTTCTTCTTTGCACATATTTCTTGAATGAATGAGTCCCATGATCTTGGGAGACCATTCAAGGTGGTCATAACAATCTCTCCTTCTTCTACCTTTTCTTCAACTGCTTCAAGTTGTTCCTTGATTTGAGAGACCCTTGTGAAGTAGGATTGTATGGTCTTTGAGTTTTGTATCTTCACATTCTTGAGCTAGCTCCTTAATGTCATCTTCTGATTGATGTTCTTCCCTTCGAATAACACGTCAAAGAATCGAACATTTCTTTGGGTGTCTTCAAAGATGATGCATGAGGAATGAGATGATCTTTAATGGAATTTACAATAATTCTCTTGGCCTTCACCAAGTTCTTCTTGTGGATAGCCTTTGCTTCATCTCCCTCCAGTGATGGAACTTTCTCATTAATATATTTGTCCAAATCATTTTCTTCAAGAATAAGAGAGATACTATACTTTATGCTCAGAAGTTGTCAGTTCCCTCAAGATTATCCTCAAGCTTGGTGTGGTGAGTCATTTTTTAAATAAGAACCTCAAATGGAAATAGTATAGGTTTTAAGTCTTACCAATTTGAGATGCCCAACCTGATTCTAGAGCTGGCTGGCCTAGGGTTTGTCAGAGAAACCCTAATTTTCCAAAGTAGAAATTTTAAACTTATGACTGGACAGGAAGATGCGCCTCTTCAAGGCGAGTTGTTCAATGTACTCATTTTTCCAAATTGATGGAGGAAAACCGCAAAAGTTTGATGCCTTGGTTTTCCCCTGGCACTAGAGTCTGGGTCAAAAACGAAAATTCTTCAAACTTGATTCTGCTTCCTTCAAAAGATGCGCTCTCCTAGGGCGAGTTAGCCTAGACCTCCTTTTTTTATGATCTGTGGAGAGAAGACCTTGAACTAGGAATCCCTAGTTTCCTGTTGGTGCACAATGCCTTCTTTCAGAGTGGCTTTGATACCTTGTTAGAGTTTGCACTTTAATTCAATTATGTTAGATATTTAAATTGAAAGATAGACAAGCACAACAATACACAAGAACACAAAGATTTTCCTCACGGAAACCATAAAGGAGAAAACCCCACAAACTTCTTTAGAGATAGATTTGTCACTAATACAATATCACAAAAATGGAAAACCCAAAAATAGGAAGTCTTCTACAACTCTCTCTCTTTCTCCTCTAGCAAACGTGTCTTCTCTCTCTTACTCATGCGAACTCGAGTGAGTGAATGTGTGTATAAATGAGGGAGGGTGCCTCCATATTTATACCCTTCAAGTCACTGACATAAAACCTAATTGGGCCAACCTCTTAACCTAACAGGGCTGACTTGTCTCTTGGGAGACTCAAAATGCATTTTACATTGTTTCTTCTGGGGACTACTGCCCAGACTTACAATGGAGGTTTTACCTCAATCACCAAACATAATAATGACATCCCCGAACAGAGGAAAAACATCTCTAACAAAGGTACAATAAAAATACAATAATAATATACAATAGAATATCTTCCGAAGTTACATTTACAACAACAACTTACTGATGAGTGCCCAAGTTCCGTAAAGGCATCTCTTGGCAAATGCTATGATGGAGAGGTACCTACTAATGGGTGCCAAGGAGAGACACCTACCTATGGATGTCCATCTCTCTATGTTAGTGACATAGAGGTTTCACTTGATGATCCTACTGCAAGTATAAGTTCCTTTGAGCCTAAAGAAGATAAATATTTTGCAGTAGAGGAAGAGGTCCCAGGATCAATCTCACCATCACCACGTGAGCTTCATGAATTTGATCTATTGATAGATGATGAGGAGGTTCATTCTCAACCTTTCCCCTTTGAAATGCCACTCAAAATGAGTGAAAGGAAGATCAAGGAGGCCTTACACATTCTCCATGACACACATACTTCAGTGTCACAATCTTGTTGGAAAGTTGCTTCATTGGAGGAGCCACCTTTACTTGAGGCCATGGAGAAGATTCAGAAGGCATTGTCTACAATCAAAGGTAACTTTTTGCAATTGCTTTCTGATAGAGATGATTTGCTTGAGCTTGTGGAGATGTATTATGGTGCATCTTTGAGGGATGCAGAAGAGGTTCACAAGCTCACTCTTGAGTTGGAGACCACTCAAGATTCTTTCAAGAGTACTCAATGTGCACTTCAAGAATCTAAGACTTAGATTGAGCGACGTCATGAGAAGTTACCAAGATCACATTGTTCCTCCTACTCTCACATGATTGAATGCATCCTTGATAATATGGAGGAACCTCATGAGATGGTGGATCATGAAGTATGTTCTATTTCATATGTGCTTGAGGAGACTAAGGATGAGCTTGATGAGATCCAAGCACATGTCACTTGCCAAAGCAAAACTGAGTTCTCTCAGAGAGTGAGTCCTCTCTCCATTGAAGAGTCAAAAGAGCTCCTTACTATTGGACCATCTCTTGATGGAGTTGACACATCCACATCTTTGGTGGATAATTGTTGCAGAGAGTTGGTTCATCCTACATCCTACACCACTACTCCTTTCTATTTTCATCCTAATGAAGTTTGGGTGAAGGGTTTTTTCTATTGGTGCCACATGAGTATGTGACTCCTACACTTCATAATGATTCTATGTTATGTGCATGATTTCCTTTTGAACAACATTTACATCCATTGTTCTTTTTTTATGTCAATTCTATTCATGGATGCACTTCTTTGAGCCACTTGACTGATGGAGATTCTTCATCCATAGCTTGGATGAGAGAACACATGATGAGACATCTTGATACATCTTATTCTTTCTTGCAACATTATGGGGCATGGGATCCTCATCTATGTCATTGGATCATATTTGATTGGTATCTCCATGATTGTGTGCTTTTGACCAATGTTACAAATATCGTGTTGGCAAATATATCGCAGAGGGTCCAAAAAGAAATTATCGGATTTATCAGTGAAAATGTCGGCAAACATTGGCAATATATCAACTTAAAAAAATACAAAAATATTCATTTTTTTTAATTTTCTAAACATCTAGATTCTAAAGCAACAAGAACATCAAATAAACACATTGCTTGATTATAAATAATTTCTAATTGATTATAAATAATTATGTCAACTTTAATAAGCATCCTTGAATAAGCTTTACATAATTAATAATATAATTTAATGATATTTTTATAGTTAATAAAAATAATTTTATACTAAATTTAATTAACTTTCAATACTTAAATTATTACTTAAAAATAATAATTTTCTTAATTATACATATAAAATAAGTCAGTTATTCTTTGCATGGTTAATTAATGACAAATTAACAATCAAACTACCTCTAAGTATAACTTCTCATTAACAATTGTTTCTTGTTGATTATAAATAGTCATGTTGATGTTAATGAGCATCCTAGAATAAGCTTCACATAATTAATAATAATATTATAGTTCATTTATATTTGTGTGGTTAATAAAAATGATTTTATACTAAATTTAGTCCAAACTCCAGGCGTTCGTCAGTGTGGTGGTGCTGCTGCGTGATAACCCTGCTCTCCCTCCCTTGCTCGCACCGTCACAGACCCGCAACACCCCAGACTCGTGACAACCCTGCGTGAAAGCATGCTCTCCCTTTCTCGCACACGCAGACTCGCAGACTCGTAGGCGACAATACCCTAGCTCCTCCTGTCGACAACCAAAGAGAAAAAAAAATGTGTTTTTTAACTTTTATTGAATCCACAGAGAGCAGATCGACTCACAATTTTTACCTAAAACTCGGGTTAAAATCGTGATTTTTCGCCATAAACATTGCTGAAAATATCGGCCGATGTTTGCCAATAATATCGCCGGCCAAGAGAAATCTCGACATATTGCGATGTTGCTGAGAAATCGGCGATTTGTGTAACACTGCTTTTGACACATGCAGATTTTTGCTTGGAGGTGCAAGTTTCTTCAGTGCTCTTTGATGGATGATCACTTTGGCAATATTTGGAGTGGCATATCTTCGTATCATTTACTATGTTACATGATGTTGTATATATCTTTGTGATTGTGATGTATGGGATAATGCATAGTAGAATTTGGGACCCTAGCATCCCATGGCATGTAGATTTCCTCTTAATGGGTGTTATCACCTAACTTGCACTTAGGGGATTTCCATTGAGTCGCCAGAGTATTGAACAAGTCAATTGTTCATTGTCAGTCCGTGGTTACATCAGGATCAGTTGTGGTCCTTTTTTTTTTTAATAAAATGCATGTTCATACCCCTTGGGGTCGTTGTAATAAATGTTCTAACACGACAAACCTTTTGTAAAGGACTTGGCTATCAATTTGATTATTCCAATGTGTTTTTTCCCTTGTCAACTATGCAATGCTGAATAAGCAATGTATAATTTTCAAGTTTTTCACCACTCCTCCAAAGCTAGAATTTTTGTCTTGGTGGTTGAACCCTAGGAGGCTATTAAATTTCATGTGTCGATGTATATTAATATAAGCGTGTCAGACATGGTTTTGAGTCATTATGAGCATGTATTAGGTCCTCCTTCGATTTTTTTTAATTTCCGAAAAAATAAATTTTCCGCATTTTTAGGCCATTTTTAATGGTTTAAATGGAAAAATTCAAAATGTAATAAATGTATAATCCGGAGTCCATTTTTGGCATGTATGGGCTCGTTTTCAATATCAGAGCACCTCATTTACCCTAGGACCCACTTTTCCCATGCTCCAGGTGACTAAATTGTCCCATATGGCATTATTTCTCTACCCGTGCGACGAAGTGGCAAAATATTGCTAAATTTCGACAAATTGGCACCAAAGTCAAATTTTTTAAAAGGTCAAAAATCAATTTTTTTTAAGTGGAAATGACATGGCATGTGGGTCCTTATGTCATGCAATCCTTCTCAAGTTGTGAAACTTTAAAACTTTGGATGGTTTAAATGCGTTTTGAGTCATATGGGAGGATGACGTCTAGGAAAAGTGCCAACAACAATACGAAGGTTGCACTAGCATATTGGGGTGGATCCCTTGTTATCACATATATAGTAGTCGAGCTACCATACTCTATTTTTCAGATTCCAGTACACTTTTCAGCCAGTTCCCCTACATATGAGATGCTGACATGAGCATCTATGATGGATCATGATTTGATTTTGGACTATAGTACTCTCCCATGCCATGACTGAGTCTCAGGACACTCAGATTTGAGGACTAATGTAGTCATTTTAGCCATTTGCAGAGCAGTTATTGATGCCCAGAGTTGTATCAGTGTTTTATCATTAGATTGATGTTGGTTCAGATGGATTATTTGTGACTCAGCTTATATATCTTGTGTTATGGTTATCATTTCTCTTATACTCATTCTTGTGACATGTATTAGCATTTAGTGTCATGATCTGGCGATCATATAAATATGTGGACTTTGATGTATTGTTATTATCTATTAATGTCCTTACTCAAACCTAGAAGTTCTTGATCTATACTCATTGGTTTTACCCTCCTTAGGGAGAATAGAGGTATTCATTCCCATCATACTTTGGCTTGCTAGTGTTGGTTTCATTATTCATTGTCTCCACCCATCCATTACCTTCCAGTTATGTTCTCAAACCAACCTACTACTTGACTTATGACATGGAGGACCTTTTCCCCACTAGAGCATTTGTTGGACAAGCCTCCTTGTTATTTGTATCTCGGCTCTGAGTTGCCTAGGTTGTGTTGGCTAACTTGAAACAAGTAGCGCTGCCATCAATACAATGTATTTGGAAATGAAATGAATATCTTATGAAAAAAGCCTATTCACGAAAAGTAGTGTTTTTAAACATACGTGAATGCAAGGCTAGCCTAATCAAATTGGATTTGAAGTACAATGAAAAGAATATCTTAAAACATTCATGAAAAGTAGTGTTTTTCAACATACATGAATGCATCAAGCCTAATTAATAAAAAACCATGTCATAAAAACATGGGCAGAGGCTATGGAAAATCAAAGGCCCAAAAAAGCAATGGTTCCTAAAGTTATATCTAAGGATTGATGGCCTTACTTGTATTGAGTTGGATTGTGAGCATTTGTCAAGGTGAATAAGCACCTCTGAAGTTACTCACCCATTTGTGAGACATTGCCATCCCCTTGTTGTTGCTTATATGTCATATGCTAAAGTGAGTATCCCCTTTCCATATCCGAAGTGTCACAATGTCAAGTTGGTAGTCACCCTTTGCCCTAGCCTTGTGAATTCCAGCCCTCACCCTTCACTAGCAAAATGATTACAACTATGAAGTGAGTATGGTCTTGAAAGTCTGGTCTGAGTTATAGTTAATAAATGAAATCCTTTATATGTGGTTGATAGATCGCCAGTGAAATGATTACTACTTGTTATAAGTGTTATTTGAATGATTTGTAGAGCATGTCTTGACTTGTGAACACTTGCAGCAGATGGATGCTAGCCTGAGTTATATTACTGGTTATATGGTCATTTACAGATATTATTTTGCTTATATGGATGTTATAGATGATCATACAAAGACCTAGATGGGATATGAGAATACACCTTCGATGGATTTGGACTGTCTGAGTCCATTGAAACGGCTTGTTTTCAGTTTCGGGCACTTGCAGAGATGACTTGGCTCAGTGTACCCTTCTGGTGCAATTTTGCCATACTTGATGGCCTGTCTGAGTAGGGAGATATCCTTTTTGGATCTCCTAGGGCGCTGTATGAGAGATAGGGGGTCCAGCCGCTTGATTGTACCATATTACCCCCCCTCCCAGAGAGCCTGGTGGGCTCAGTTGGATAACGCAGGCACCTTAGGAGGCAGTTTATGGCACTTCACATTTCCCGAGGCAGATAAAAAATAATTAAAATGGCTACTGAAGAATTCGATTTGGGCTACTGAGGAAAGGGAATGGCATGGGATGGGTTCTGATGATGAGGGTGATGTCTTCCACTTCTTCTCTAGCAGTTGCAGCACTTGGATGGGCCCACATCTATTTTCCAGGCATATTATATTATTTTCTGGAGCTTTTGGAGGCTCACGATTTCCTCAATGAGGCACAATTTCACAGTTAAAAAATTATATTATTTTTATTGTGCCATGGGGACACTCAAAGGGAGTTAGTTAACACTCCCTGGACCCACCATGTGCTTCATTTATTTTTTGTTGAGTGGGATCCCCTCTCCTAGGGTGATTTAGTCCACTTTTATATTATAGTATGGCATTGATCCATGTATTGTATGTTGAGCTCATCTCAACCATTGATTAAAACATTTGTATCTTTTAATCTTGGCCACCCATTTGAAAAGTGGTTAGGATTTTAGTTCTCTCATTCCTATTTAAAGGAGAGAGCTTCTCATTTGTAAGGGGTCTTTGGCTCTTGGATCTGGATAATAGAAAAACTTTTCTTGTGGATATTTTTGGATCTCCTTTGCATCTAGTGTTCTTCGATGGTGATTGGAAAATCTTTTGCTTCCTAGCATTTGGGTATTTGTCTTGAGATCTATATATTTTTTGGGAAACATTGTCTTGTCTACAGGAGGGCGACTTCAACTTGGGCGTTTCTGCAGGGCTGCCTCAACTCGCTTGGCTTGGATACATTTTGTATCAGGGGGTTTTCATGAGCATCAATGCGATCTATGATTCATCTTGCTATTTTTCTGTAGCTTTTGATTTTTTCTCATGATGCAGCAAATCTGATATGGTTGACGTTTATTGTGCAGGAGAGAGGGCGCAGTGGCTTCTTGGGGCAAAATGTTGAGCATAGAACTCACTCAAATCTTCTCAAATTGATCGGGATAGCAGGGATCATCATCTTCAAGGCATCTACAAGGTTTTCTAGGTAAGATCTATGGGTTAGTTCTTCTCTTCCAAGATCTCAATCCATTGGCATCCGTATTTCCATTTTTACCTAAAAAAGCCTAAATAATAAAAAACCAAAAAATATTAAAGATCAAACCGCTTGATCTCGGGACAAACCTTTTCTGGGATTCATAGATCGGGTCATGCCCTAAGAGAATCTTCCTCAACATTGAGCTAGAAGTGACCAGGTTGCCCTAGATCTAAAAAACTGGCTTCCGAACCCTAGCGCTATCCTCCATGCTGCCATTTTTTCCCTTGATTTGATTTTTTCGACAAAACACCTTTTTGGGTTTGTAGATAGGGTTAAATCCCAGGTGGGTCTCCTCCAATGCTGGGCAGAAAGTGACTCCATTGCCCTAGATTTGACAAGCACTAATCTCAAACCTTAGCACTACCCCCTTTTTTGCCTCTTTTCCTGTGTTTTGACCTATTCCTAGTGGCTAGGGTGCTTTGACATTGTCATATCTTCCTTAGAGTCTATCCATCGGTACTAGATAGCCCCAATCTTGTTCTCACCTCTTCTGCATTGGTCACGTTTCCCAAGGCAGTGGATATCTTCATGTTGCTAGTACCTTAACCCCAGATCTAGTATTTACCTCATAGGTCACCTGTGTCCCAACTTGAATCAAACCTCATACTTCCTAAGCCCTAATCCAAATCCTTCGTTCACCTAGTGACGTCATCCATAGATCTAGGGTTTCCATTACCTTACACCTTACGTACCTCAAGTCCATTTGATCTGATATGGTGTCTAGGTCTGATCTCTATTGTCTGGAGTAGATCTGGGTCTCCCCCATTGTTGTCTTGGGCTAAGATAACATAAATTGAAGATTGCTTCGATTGGCGTGACAACCATCCATTTGGGAGTCGAGGCAATCTTGGTTCCTCCTCCGTAGTTGCTTGTCCCTCTACCATCCATTCCGGATCCACATCACATAGGCAACTACAAGGTTGGTGATAACATTTTGGCACTGTTGCCGTGGAGGTAGAGGCTTACCTTGGTTCATTCTATATTACCTTCGGTGTCTGTGAATGTACTTACATCTTTTATCATTCATATCCCATCCAGTCTAATATCAGTGATTGCATTTTATATGTTTAAATATTTACAATCACCACATGAATTTCACTTACCTCTCCTACGACATCATCGGTTGGTGAACACGGCATTTCGTTCACCTGGCGAGTCCACAACGCGACTCCACTGAGAAGCAAACCCATCACATAAATCATGATGAATTCAGATATATTTATCAGATGCATGAAAGAATTAAATGAAACTAAAAGACGAACAAACGAAAGGGATAGATGGAGGTCAGAGTACGGGTATGAGGATGATCTCGAGCATGATTATGGGTATGAATCTAGTTATCACAATCTTTATGATACCCACCAATTTCCTCACCCATGCAGTAAAGATTTCCCAAACATCCCGAGTGGACTAGCAAGCAACCATCAAGTGAATGATCTTTGTAATCCTCTTCATCGGTGTAATACAAGTTTCATCGTGACAACCCCTGATAAACTTGTAAGTCGACATGAACCTAGAAGTCAGTCCCAGTCAGAGCCTTATAGCCAAGTAATCAGAGCTGTTAAAAAACAAGACAAACAGTCTCCTTTTGACTTTTCTGAAATATCGGGAGCACCTCATCCTATTCCAAACGATTACACTAGGAGGTTGCCCCAGTTTAATGGAAATAGGGATATATCTATTGAAAGTCATTTGGATATTCTCTGGGATTACATGGAAATTAGAGGTGCGGACAATGAAGATGTTTATATGCGAGCCTTAGGAGAATCCTTGCGAGGGGATGTTCAACTATGGTTTGATCATTTAGCACCAGGATCCATCACTGGGTATGACATGTTCACAAATTTGTTAGATGATTGTGCAGTTGATAATCAGTATATTGACAATTTTCTTTCTCAATTGGATCATTCCTCTCCTGAAATGTTCCAAATTATGAGCATGCCTGCAATCCATAGAAATGTTACAGAGTGCTTTGAGAATAATGTTTCAAAACCTCATGCTGAAACTAAGAGGGATATCAATCAAATCATATGAGATACTTTGTTATTATTACCTGAAGCAGTCACAGAGCAAATTTTGGATTTAATCCGTGGAAGGGAACCTAGCAATCACCATCAAGAAGCATCTATAGTTGAGCCTTCCATTTGTGAGTCCATTAAAGAGCCTTTAGAAGAGAAACTCCATAGTCATTGCCTAATTGACGATAATTTGAGTCAGTATTCAAGCCATCTGAATCTGGATTCAGACTTTGATGAAATCAATCAAACTTCTGTTGAAGAGCAATCTTGTGGTCATATTGTGATTCAAGAGCACACCTGTAAGAGTGATAGGGAAACTAAAACCGAACTTATTGATGTTTTTCCTTATCTAGAGCTTAAAGAACAACAATCACATGATGATACGATTGTAAGTGAACTTGATCAAGAACATTGCAATGAGGATCCTTGTCCTGATAGTATCGATAGAATTCTTCAATCCAATCCTTAATCAGAATATGTTGGTTCAATGTGTGGATACTGACCTTGTTTCGAATTTTGAAATCACTCCTAGAATTAATTTAAAAGCTCTTTCCTCTCATCAAATTTCGAGATCAATTATTCCAAATCTGGGAGAAACTTTTCAATCCACCCTCCCGTCCCAACTTTTCGAATCTTCTTGTATGGGTTTGTGTTCTAATCAAGCTGTCATTTTTGAAAATTTTAGTCAGGAGTTTAAGCATGGTCACATAATGGGAGAAAATGTGCTTCATTTCCTTTCTCGGTCATTTGTCATGAATAATATTTTTCAATTTATAAATCTTTCTTATGAGTAGTTGGAGAAGGTGTATAAAGATCAATTTCATCTTTTCTCCATTTTTAGGCAACCAATGGGCTTGATCTCGTTCTCAGTTTCATTACATTACAACTTGTCCCCATTTGATCCTTCCATTTTTCCTAGAGTAAATATAATTGAATGTCCTAGTAAGGTAGGGGAGAAAACAAAGAATTGTTTGCAGTGGTTGAATCATGAGTCATGTTATCTCATTCCATCAAGAACAAGTTCGCATTTTTATGATCCTATCGGCATTTTGATGGATGAAGTTCTCAAGAGTCAATTTCAGCCTTGGCATGATTTCATTCCAGATCTTTCTTTGAATTTCAAACAACAAGTTAGAATGTTTCAATTTTCATATACATTACTTTTAAACCATCTCTGGCTTGTTGGGTCATTAACTGTAAAGAAAGCTCAATGGATTCGTTCAATAAATGGTTGCATTGGATTTATGATTTTACCTAACACTTGTCTAAATTGGTTAGAGTAGGGTAGGTAGAACCTGAATAAACCCTTGCTGGGCAGTAGTGTAGCCTGTCAGTCTTGCACCTTGTTTTTGCATGAAGCTTGCTTTTTCAAAGCTCTTAGTGTAGTTTTCACTCTTAGCATTTTCTTTTCTAGCAAAATAAAAATCAAGCTTTTCTTAAAAGGTTATGGTTATAGATTAGATTTACTTTCAACTTCTCAGTTCCATGCATTTCAGTTTGAGTATTTTATTTTATCCACACAGTTTGCTGACGATCGGTCTGTGAGTTTGGTATAGCTCTGGACATTTTTCAGGAAGTTGGTGACATTTTGGCAGCAGTTCCAGAGCTGGAGGGATTGATTGAGGATGCTCTTAGCAGAGTGCGAGGACCAGAGATTCTAAGGTTCTCAAGCGCTCTATTCAGCAGAGCACTTGTCCCAACTGGAGCCAGATGTTATCACATATATAGTAGTCGGGCTACCATACTCTATTTTTCGGATTCCAGTACATTTTTTGTTGATGTAATTGTAACTTCGGAATGTATTCACTTTTATTTCTTATGTATTGTAACCCGATGTTTATTCCGGGATGTATTTGTAATGTACTTGAGTCATGTCATGCCCCGAGGTTCCTATCGGGAGTTTCTATAATGTAAACAAGTCATGTCAAGTCAAGGTGGCTAACCCTCCTATTGTCTAAAGGTTAAAGTCCCCGCAGTTCTGGGGCACTAGGGTTATTAGACTCACCTAGTGAAGTCGGCCCTAATTGGGTTTAGTCAAGTCGAGAATTAATATAAATAGAGAGCTAGCCTCTCTATTTATCACACATTCACTCACACTCAATTGTAGCGCATAGCTAAGGAAGAGAAAGAAATTGGGGCAAGGAAGAAAGAGGTTACTGCTGTCGGGAGATCATCTTACTGTTTTGGGTTTCACTTTTGGTGTTGATTCTATCTCTGAGAAAGTTGCGGAGTTTTCTCCATTTATGGTTTCCCCGAGGAAAAACACTGTGTTCATTGTCTCTTGTGTTTGATTGTTGTGCTTGTTGTTCTCTCAGTTAAAGATCCTAATGATATGCTAGCTTAATGTTAAAAATCTAACATCATATCAGAGCTAACCTAGGAAGAAGACACTGTGCAGCTGCGGGAACTAGGGCTTCCTATTTTGTGGATCTCTCTCCACAGATTTTCAACAAAAGTAGGGTGGAATAACTCTTCTCCCTAGGGCGCATCTTTCTGTCGAAGCAGAATCCAATTATGAGGTTTTTCAATTTTGGACCCGACACTACTGCCGAAAATTAGGGCTTTTCACAGAAGTGGAATTTTTCAGTGAGCCCAGGCTTGGATTGATCTCCTCCCCAAAATCGAAGTTAGGGATCAAAATCAAAGCATTTGATTGGACAGAACTCTGAAAAAGCAAAACCCTAATCTGCTCCTGAACCAACACTGCAGGATTTCAGCTCCAAATCCAAATCCGACATCTTGACCTGGTAAGATCTAAATCTTTTGTATTTCCATTTGAGGTTCTCAGTTAAGATGTCTCATCATACCAAGCTTGACGAAAAGCTTGAGGGAGCTGATAATTTCCGAGCTTGGAAGTATAGGATCTCCCTGGTCCTGGAAGAAAATGAGTTAGACTCCTATATCAGTGAGGAGGTTCTAGTTCCAGAGGGAGATGAGGCTAAGGCCTTACATAAGAAGAAGTTAGTTATGGCAAAGAGGATCATTGCTGATTCTATCAAGGATCACCTCATACCATAGGTGTCCTCCCTCAAGACACCTAAAGCTATGTTTGATGCCCTAACCAAACTGTTTGAAGGGAAGAACATCAATCGAAGATGACTCTAAGGAACCGCTTGAAGAATGTAAAGATCCAGAATGAGGAGACCATCCAGTCATACTTCACAAGGGTCTCCCAGATCAAAGAACAGCTGGAAGCAGTAGATGAAGAAGTGGAGCATGCAGAAATTGTGATGACAACTTTGAATGGCCTCCCTAGGTCATGGGATTCTTTCATCCAAGGAATCTGTGCTAGGAAGAAGTTAGTCAAGTGCAGTAGACTGTGGGAAGAATGTTCACAAGAAGAAGCTCGAATAGCAGCTCGAGAAGAAAAGATGGGAAGTGAAGATCAAGCTCTCACAATACACTCCAAGAAAGGAAGAAGGGAAAAGCTTCATCACCAAGGTAAGCATTCTCATCAAAAAGGTTCATCTAAACTCAGATGTTATACATGCGATGAAATAGGACACTATGATAGAAACTGTCCCATGAATAAGAATGGATCCAAGAAGAAGAGGAACTCCAAAAGAAGACATCATGCTCACACTGCTGAGGATGATCATCCTCCCAGAAAGAAAGTAAAACAAGAAAGTGAAGATGAATATGTTCTGATCTCCGCTCTCACGGGAACTGTTACTCATGGAAGCAAAGATTGGCTTATTGACAGTGGGGCTTCCAAACACATGATAGGTTTCAAGGAATTCTTTGAGAAACTATCCGAACATAATCCACCCCATAAGGTGAAACTTGGGGATGACTACCAATATCCCATAAAAGGTAGTGGTGAATCATCCTAGAAGCTAGACTCTAGAAAGTCTATGAAAATGAAGGATGTCTTGTTTGTACCAGGACTAAAGAAGAATCTTCTATCCATATCGGCACTGGATGCAAAAGGCATGAGGGTTGCATTTGTAGATGGCCAAGTCCTCATGTGGCCAAGAGGAAAGACTATTGACGATGCAATAGTAATTGGAGAACAAGAAGGAGGATTATACAAATTGAAGGGCCATCAGAACAAGCCTTGGTCCATGACACAGTAGAGCCAAATGAATTTTGGCACAGAAGGCTTGCACATGTGCACTACAGAGCACTACCACTTGCAGGCAAAGTTGTTGAAGGTCTTCCAAAAATTCAAGAAAAACATGAAGGGGTCTGCAAAGGATGTGCGAAAGGAAAGAACACAAAGAAGACATTTTCAAGTAGCGAAAGCAACGCAAAAGGAATCTTGGAAATCATCCACTCCGATGTATGCGGACCAATGTCATCAAGTTCTCTAAGCGGGTATGTATACTTGTTTCTTTCATTGATGACTTTTCTAGGAAGACATGGATTTACTTCATGAAGAACAAAGATGAAGTTTTCAGCAAGTTCAAGGAATTCAAAGCCTTGATCGAGAACCACACAGAAAAGAAGATCAAGACCTTTCGATCAGATAATGGCAGAGAATTCACATCAAATGAATTCAAAAAATTATACAAAAAATCAGGGATTAAGAGGGAGTTATCCACTCCATATAATCCACAACAGAATGGGGTTGCAGAAAGGAAGAATAGAACTATCATGGAAGTTGCAAGAGCAATGCTTCATGATCAAGATCTTCCCATGCATCTATGGGCAAAGGCTGCCAGAACAGCTGTGTATGTACAGAACTGTACTCCACACAGAGTACTCGAGAACAAGAATTCTGAAGAAGTCTTCTCCGGCAAGAAACCAGAAGTCAGCCATCTCAGAATATTCGGTTGTCCAGTGTACATGCACATTCTGAAAAAAAAGAGGACAAAATTAGATCCTTCAGGAAAAAAGGGTATATTTGTGGGATACTCTGAAAGCTCGAAGGCTTACAGAATATACTTTCCAGGATTCAAGAAGATCGACATCAGCAGGGATGTAACATTTGATGAAGACACAGCTTACAGCAAATCTAGAAAGAGACCTGTTGAAGAACCTGAAGAAGCAGAAGCACCCAGAATTCATGATACAACTATGAACGAAGAAACTCAAGAAGAGAATCGAGAATTTGAAGAACCAAAAAGACCTGTAGATCCACCTCAAGAAAAGAATCCTCACAAGAGGAAACCTGCTTGGGTACGAGAAATTATCCAAGGTGCGGAAAGATATGGGGCTCCAGAAGAGAATCACAGAGAAAGAAAGAGAACCAGATCCTGTTCCGGGTATGTAGCATTACTATCTGACTTTATCAATGAAGAACCTTCCAATTATGAAGAAGCGGCAGAACGGAAAGAGTGGAAGGATGCTATGATCGAAGAGTATCAATCGATCATGAAGAATGATGTTTGGGATGTTGTCCCAAGACCAGAAGGGAAGTCGGTTGTAACTTCCAAATGGATCTACATGATCAAGCATGCTGCAGACGGTAGCATAGAGAAATATAAGGCAAGATTCGTGGCTTGTGGCTTCTCATAAAAGGAAGGAATAGATTATGAAGAAACCTTTGCACCTGTAGCTAGATACACTTCCATCAGATCAGTACTTGCTCTGGCTGCAATGATGAAATAGAAGATACACCAAATGGATGTCAAGACTGCTTTCTTGAATGGTGTAGTGGAAGAGGAAGTGTATGTAGAGCAGCCACTCGGTTTTGAGACACATGACAGGGAGTCTCATGTGTGTAGATTGAAGAAAGCCCTGTACGGCTTGAAACAGGCACCCAGGACATGGTACGGCAGAATTGACAGCTTTCTATCCAGTTTGGGCTTTACCAAGAGTAAAGCAGATTCCAACCTTTACTACAAGGTTGAAGATGGCAACCCAGTGATGCTCCTACTATATGTAGATGATCTGTTTGTAACAGGTATGGATGGGTTGATTACTGATACGAAGAGAAAGCTTGCTGCTGAGTTCGAAATGAAGGATTTGGGTATGATGCATTATTTTCTAGGCGAGGGGGTGTGGCAGAATGCGGATGGAATCTCCCTCGGACAAGGGAAGTATGCAGTAGAGATCCTGAAGAGGTTTGGGATGATGGACTGCAAGGCCATGACCACACCTATGGCATCGAACCTGAAGCTATTGAGTGATGCTTCATCAGAGACGGTTGATGCTACGATGTACCGTCAAATGATTGGGTCCTTGATGTACCTGACGAACACGAGACCAGATATTTGCTTTGCTATGAACACCTTGAGCCAATTCTTGACAGATCCGAGACATGTTCACCTAATTGCTGCAAAGCATATTTTGAGGTACCTGAGGGGTACAATTGATTATGGGCTCAAGTACGAGGCGAATTAGAAGATTAACCTGGAGGGTTATGTTGATTCAGATTGGGCAGGCAGTGCCATCGATAAGAAGAGCACTTCAGGGTGTTGCTTCAGTATGGGATCAGGTGTGATCTCTTGGTTTAGCAGGAAGCAATCCCATGTGGCACTGAGTACAGCTGAAGCAGAGTATGTCGCAGCTTGTTCAGCTAGTTGTGAGGCAGTATGGCTAAGGAAGCTACTGTCTGATTTATTTGATCTCTAGATGGATGCTATTTGTATACATTGTGACAACTAGAGTTGCGTGAAGTTGTCAGAGAATCTAGTGTTCCATGACAAATCGAAGCATATCGAGATCAAGTATCACTATATCAGGGATATGGTGCAAAGGGGAGTAGTGAAGCTCCAGTATGTTGCGACGGAGGAACAGATAGCTGATGTGTTGACAAAGCCATTGGCTAGGGTGAAGTTCGAGTACTTCAAGGAGAAGCTTGGTGTTCTCCAGATCGAGGTTTCCTCCAAAGGGAAATGATGAGACCCAGAGCCATTCTGACATGGTGAGAGGATTGGTTCCTTCCATGGTCATATGTAAGGGCTGAGCCATTCTGTCATGGTGAGGATTGGTTCCTTCCATGTCAAATATGACTGCTGAGCCATTCTGATGTGATTGTAGGATTGGTTCCTACATGATTAGAAGTAAGCATTGAATGCCATTCTTGGAATGGAGGCACCTGGTCAGTTACCAGGTAGCTCAGTCTGGGACTGGGGGCCATTCTGATATGACTGTAGGATTGGTTCCTACTTGATCAGATGTGAGTGCAATCCCTTTCGAACATGCATGTTGGATTGGTTCCTCGCATGTGTTGGATGTAAGTGCAGAGCCCTTTCGAACATGCATGTTGGATTGGTTCCTCGCATGTGTCGGATGTAAGTGCAGAGCCATTTTGAACATGCATGTTGGATTGGTTCCTCGCATGTGTCGGATGTAAGTGCAGAGCCTTTTTGAACATGTATGTTGGATTGGTTCCTTGCATGTGTCAAATATAAGTGCTGAGCCTTTTTGAACATGTATGTTGGATTGGTTCCTCGCATGTGTCAAATGTGAGCGCTGGGCCTTTCTGACAAGGTTGTGGGATTGGTTTCCACATGGTCAGATGTGAGTGTTGGGCGTGCCTTTCTGATATGATTATAGTATTGGTTCCTACATGATCAGATATAAGTGTTGGGTGGGTCATTCTGAATTAAGGTCAAATATAAGCGCTGAAGAAGACCTACATGGAGGCTAGGCCTACAACCAGCATGAAAAAGGGCTGGCTCTATAGAACTTCCTGTGACGAGAAGAATCATGAGATAGCACCCGTGATGATCCAGTGATGATGATCCCGCAGAGATGATCCAGATCGAGGGATGATCCAGATCCAGAGATGATGCTCCAGAGATGATCTAGATCGAGAGATGATCCAGATCCAGGTGAAGATGACTTGAAGATGAAGGTGACTTGAAGATAGAGATGACTTGAAGGTGACGATGACAAAGACTCGATGATGATCCAGATGATACAAAGAAGAAGACTTGTGCTGATAAACTGTGTCAAGAGAATACCTTCCTAGTTAAGAGGGAGTGTTGATGTAATTGTATCTTCGGAATGTATTCACTTGGATTTCTTATGTATTGTAACCCAATGTTTATTTCATGATGTATTTGTAATGTACTTGAGTCATGTCATGCCTCGAGGTTCCTATAGGGAGTTTCTATAATGTAAACAAGTCATGTCAAGTCAAGGTGGGTAACCCTCCTATTGTCTAAGGGTTAAAGTCCTTGCAGTTCTGGGGCACTAGGGTTATTAGACTCACCTAGTGAAGTTGGCCCTAGTTGGGTTTAGTCAAGTCGGGAATTAGTATAAATAGAGAGCTAGCCTCTCTATTTATCACAAACTCACTCACACTCAGTTGTAGCGCATAGCTAAGGAAGAGAAAGACACTGGGGCAAGGAAGAAAGAGGTTACTGCTGTCGGGAGATCATCTTACTGTTTTGGGTTTCACTTTTGGTGTTGATTCTATCTCTGAGGAAGTTGCGGGGTTTTCTCCATTTATGGTTTCCCCGAGGAAAAACACTGTGTTCTTTGTCTCTTGTGTTTGATTGTTGTGCTTGTTGTTCTCTCAGTTAAAGATCCTAATGATATGCTAGCTTAATGTTAAAAATCTAACATTTTTCAGCGAATTCCCCTACATATGAGATGCTAAGATGAACATCTATGATAAATCATGATTTGATTTTGGACTATAGTACTCTCCCATGCCATGACTGAGTCTCAGGACACTCAGATTTGAGGACTAATGTAGTCATTTTAGCCATTTGCAAAGCAGTTATTGATGCCCAGAGTTGTATCACTGTTTTCTCATTAGAATGATGTTGGTTCAGATGGATTATTTATGACTCAGCTTATATATCTTGTGTTATGGTTATCATTTTTCTTATACTCATTCTTGTGACATGTATTAGCATTTAGTGTCATGATCTGGCGGTCATATAAATATGTGGACTTGGATGTATTGTTATTATCTATCGATGTCCTTACTCAGACCTGGAAGTTCTTGATCTATACTCATTGGTTTTACCCTCCTTAGGGAGAAGAGAGGTAGTCATTTCCATCATACTTTGGCTTGCTAGTGTTGGTTTCATTATTCATTGTCTCCACCCATCCATTACCTTCCAGTTATGTTCTCAAACCAACCTACTACTTGACTTATGACATGGAGGACCTTTTCCCCACTAGAGCATTTGTTGGACAAGCCTCCCTGTTATTTGTGTCTCGGCTCTTAGTTGCCTAGGTTGTGTTGGCTAACCTGAAACATGTAGTGCTGCCATCAATACAATGTATTTGGAAATGAAATGAATATCTTATGAAAAAATCCTATTTATGAAAAGTAGTGTTTTAAACATACGTGAATGCAAGGCTAGCTTAATGAAATTGGCTTTGAAGTACAATAAAAAGAATATCTTAAAACTTTCATGAAAAGTTGTGTTTTTCAACATACATGAATGCATCAAGCCTAATTAATAAAAAACCATGTAATAATAACATGGGCAGAGGCTATGGAAAATCAAAGGCCCAAAAAAGCAATGGTTCCTAAAGTTATATCTAAAGATTGTTGGCCTTACTTGTATTGAGTTGGATTGTGAGCATTTGTCAAGGTGAATAAGCACCTCTGAAGTAACTCACCCATTTGTGAGACACTGCCATCCCCTTGTTGTTGCTTGTCTGTCATATGCTAGAGTGAGTATCCCGTTTACATATCCGAAGTGTCACAATGTCAAGTTGGTAGTCACCCGTTGCCCTAGCCTTGTGAATTCCAGCCCTCACCCTTCACTAGCAAAATGATTACAACTATGAAGTGAGTATAGTCTTGAAAGTTTGGTCTGAGTTAATGTTAATAAATGAAATCCTTTATATGTGGTTGATAGATCGCTAGTGAAATGATTACTGCTTGTTATAAGTGTTATTTGAATGATTTGTAGAGCATGTCTTGAGTTGTGACACTTACAGCAGATGGATGCTATCCTGAGTTATATTATTGGTTATACGGTCATTTACAGATTATTATTTTGTTTATCTGGATGTTATAGATGATCATACAGAGACCTAGAGGGGATATGAGTATACACCTTAGATGGATTTGGACTCTTTGAGTCCAGTGAGACAACTTGTTTTCAGTTCCGGGCACTTGAAGAGATGATTTGGCTCAGTGTACCCTTCTGGTGCAGTTTTTCCATAATTGATGGCCTCTCTGAGCAGAGAGATATCTTTTCTGGATCTCCTAGGGCATTGTATGAGGGATAGGGGGTCCAACCAATTGATTGTACCATATGACCCTCGTCCCAAAGAGCCTGGTGGGCTCAGTTGGATAATGCAGGCACCCTAGGAGGCAGTTTTTGGCACTTCACATTTCCCGAGGCGGATAAAAAATAATTAAAATGGCTACTGAAGAATTCGATTTGGGTTACTGAGGCAAGGGAATGGCATGGAATGTGTTCTGATGATGAGGATGATGTCTTCCACTTCTTCTCCAGCAGTTGCAACACTTGGATGGGCCCACATCTATTTTTTGGGCATATTATATTATTTTCTGGAGTTTTTGGAGGCTCATGATTTCCTCGAGGCACAATTTCACAATTAAAAAATTATATTATTTTTATTATTCCATGGAGGCATCCAAAGGGAGGGAGTGTGGAGTTAGTTAACACTCCCTGGAGCCATGTGCATCATTTATTTTTTGTTGAGTGGGATCCCCTCTCCTAGGGTGATTTAGTCCACTTTTATATTATATTATGGCATTGATCCATGTATTGTATGTTGAGTTCATCTCAACCATTGATTAGAACATTTGTATCTTTTAATCTTAGCCACCCATTTGAAAAGTGGTAAGGATTTTGATTCTCTCATTCTTATTTAAAGAAGAGATCTTTTCATTTGTAAGGGGTCTTTGGCTCTTGGATCTGGATAATAGAAAAACTTTTCTTGTGGATATTTTTGGATCTCCTTTGCATCTGGTGTTCTTCGATGGTGATTGGAAAATCTTTTGCTTCCTAGCATTTGTGTATTTGTCTTGAGATCTATATATTTTTTGGGAAATATTGTCTTGTCTACAAGAGGGCGACTTCAACTTGGGCGTTTGTGCAGGGCTGCATCAACTCGCTTGGCTTGGATGTGTTTTGTATCAGGGGGTTTTCATTAGCATCAAGCGATCTATGATTTCATCTTGCTATTTTTTTGTAGCTTTTGTTTTTTTCTCATGATACAACAAATCTGATATGGTTGACGTTTGTTGTGCAGGAGAGAGGGCGCGGTGGCCTCTTGGGATAAAATGTTGAGCATAGAACTCACTCAAATCTTCTCAAATTGATCGGGATAGTAGGGATCATCAGGTAAGATCTACAGGTTAGTTCTTCTCTTCCAAGATCTCAATCCATTGGCATTCGTATTTCCATTTTTACCTAAAAAACCCTAAATAATAAAAATTCAAAAAATAGTAAAGATCAAACCGCTTGATCTCGGGACAAACCTTTTCTGGGTTTCATAGATCGGTTCATGCCCTAAGAGAATCTTCCTCAATGCTGAGCTAGAAGTGACCAAGTTGCCCTAGATCTAAAAAATTGGCTTCCAAACCCTTGCGCTATCCTCCATCCTGACAATTTTTCCTGTGATTTGATTTTTTCGGCAAAACACCTTTTTGGGTTTGTAGGTCAGGTTAAATCCTAGGTGGGTCTCCTTCGATGCTGGGCAGAAAGTGACTCCATTGCCCTAGATCTGACAGGCACTGATCTCAAACCCTAGCGCTAACCCCTCTTTTTCCTCTTTTCCTGTGTGTTTTGACCTGTTCCTAGTGGCTTGGGTGCTTTGACATTGTCATATATTCCTTCAACTCTATCCATCGATACTAGATAGCCCTAAATCCTCTTCTCACCTCTTCTGCATTGGTCACGTTTCCCAAGGCAGTCGATATCTTCACCTGTTGCTAGTACCTTAACCCCAGATATAGTATTTACCTCATAGGTCACCTGTGTCCCAACTTGGATCAAACCTCATACTTCCTAAGCCCTAATCCGAAGCCTTGGTTCACCTAGTGACGTCATCCATAGATCTAGGGTTTCCATTACCTTACACCTTACGTACCTTAAGTCCATTTGATCTGATCTAGTGTCTAGGTATGATCTCTCATGTGGGAGTAGATCTAGGTCTCCCCCATTGTTGTCTTGGGATAAGATAACATAAATTGAGACTGCCTCGATTGGCGTTGTTACCAACTTTTTTGTACCATAGTTGGGTTACCTGAGGAGTCGCCGGTTAACAGACTTGTTCAAAGTCTGATTCCGGTGTATCAGTTGATCCGTCTGCTTGTCTAGCCAATATTGGCTAGCCAGTTTTTTATTTGAATAATTTCGACCATGGCCCTGCGGGGTTTGTAATAAAATGTGATAGTAGGATATTTTTGAGTGGTTTGGTCTCCTGAGACGTAGAATCTCAAATAGGGTATTCCAGGGAATTTTTTGCCCTTGACAATTATGTTTTGCCTTCAGCCGTGTATAATTGACCAGGTTTTCTCCTGCTTCCTCCAAAGCTGGAATGCCCGATGTTGAATTCTAGGCCTTGGGGGGTTATTAGAGCCCAACTGAGTGTTATAAGCCTACTAGACATTATTTAGATAAATCATGGTCATGTCCTAAGTCATCTGGACACAAAAAAATTTCGAAAAAAACTTTTTCGAACAGGGAAAAAAAAATTTTAATTTTTTAATTTTTAATTACTTTTTCTAAGTTTTTTGGGTTAATTTTTCCATTAATTAAATGGAAAAAACCCGTTCGTGGTAAATAAGTCATCCAGACTCCGAATTCAGTGATTGAAAGCTCTAACCGTAAGCCAAAAATCATTCTTGACTAGCCAGCTAGTCAGAACCAACTTTCAAATCAACAATCGGACATATAATGCTTTTTTTCTCAAAAAAGTCAGTTTTGAGGATAAAAATGATTTTTTATTAAAAAAATGATTATTTTGGAGAAAATTAAAACTCTCCAAATTAATCCAAATTCAGTGAAATAAAAGGCTAAATGACATCTCATGGAGCACTTATGATGTTTGGAGTTGTCATAACTCAGTTTTAGTCAGCATTAAGTGAGCAATTAATTTATTATCAGTTAGCAAACATGTCATCTCCAGCTAAAGATGAGATGCAGAGCTCTCATTCGTCCGGTGATTTGATCGAGGTGAAGACTGAAGCTCACACCATCAGTGGGCTTCCCAAACCTAGCACAGACTCCAGCCAAACCTAAAAAGGTGGTTTTACCAACATCCAGGAGCCTCCTTCACCCATTCACGCCCCTCCTCAGCAGGTTGCGCCTTCCACACGTGTGGGCTAAATTGAGGGTGGATTTCAGTGTTTTCAATTGGAGAGGGGGCGCCTTGCCTGGGTGGAGGCCTCCCCTCACTCCCGGTCCTCCGTCTTAGGTTTGGCTCTGCTGTTAGGTGGTCAGGCTGGTTAGGGTATTTGGTTTGGTTTTAGGGTTTTAGCACTCTCTCATTGTATAAATAGAGGCTCTTTCAGCTCTATCAGAGTGGATGATTGATGTAAAAAACCTCTGGTAAAATATTGTAATGCTTGTTTCTCTTATGCAACCTATTTTGTAATAAACAAAGGCTTTGGAGGCTCATGCTGTGTGGATCCTGGGTGCATATGCTCCGGCTAATGAGGTGAAATTGTTCTAGTTTCTTTGCTTTTGATAATGTGTGGGTATTAATACATGCTTTAGATGGCTTCTATAAGCACATAGGAATAGATATTTGTAGCTTTCAAGTTACCTATTTATTTCATTTACTTTCAAAAGCCTCAAAGAGCATTGTTTTATTCAGCTGTATTTCATGCTTTTGAGATTTGATTAGTAAATAATACATGTTTTAACCCCCATGTTGCCAAATGTATAAGATTGTGTTTGCAGATCACTTCACTGTACCAAGTAAGAGGTTGAGCAAAGTTGCATCTACTCTTCTTGGAGCAAAGCATATGTACCTAGCAGCTGGATGCCATTGGGACCCAAAGTGATTTCAAGGATTCAAGATCCAAGTGGTTTATCTTCTCCATTCACCCTAAAGTCAAATTTTCTCATTATTTTACTTTATGTTTGCAAGTAGAGTTCTGATTTATAAAGCTAATCTTTCGCATCTACTTGCTTCCATTTTTAAATCTAGAAAGTGTCAAATGTTATGCATTCTTTCTCAGATCTAGCTAATACTTGAAGTAGCACAAAGTTCCTATTTTTTGTTCAAGTATTAGTTGTATGTTCATAGTGTATTCCATTGTTTAACCCACCATTTTTGCAGGAAAGAAGCTCGCTGGTTTCTCACTTTTCATGAGAGGTTAAGAGGGAAAATTGACAAAAATTTAAGAAATTAAGTTGCAAAAAGCCTTCCTTTCTTCCTCTTCTTAATCCCCTTCTACCGGTTACTTTACTTTGCCTCTTTTACCTCTTCTTCATCGCTGCCCTATTAGTACTCTTTTTACCATCCATTTTTCTCTTTTTGGACAGCCCTAGTGTGCCCTAGCCTTCTTCCATTTTTTGCCTCTTTTTGCCCTAGGTTTTGGGCCTTCTTTAACCTTGTTTTTGACCATTCCTTCCACTTTTTGTTCGCTGTCCTGTTTTGTAATTTTTATGATAGCCACTTATTTTCTCTTCCGCTACCCCATTCTCTTCAATTTTTATCATCCTTTAGCTTTATAGTTGGCTGCCCTATTATTCCCTTTCCTTGGTTTTGGTTCTTGCTTGGTTTGTTTGCCTTCCTTCTCTCATCTTTTATTGTTTCAGCCCTCTTTCCTTTGCTCCTTTTTACTCTCTTCAAACTTCTTCCATTTTTCCCTTTTCACAGGTTTTGGAAAGATCTCAAAAGTAAAAATAAAAGGCACTCTCCTTTTTTACAAGTTATAATATTTGTAGAGTTACTTTGTCTTTATTTGAAAAGCCCTTTCAAGGATCAAGATCCTTAAGGCCCATTGTATAAAGTTGATAAAGATCTTTTGTTTTGAGTGGGGTTTTTAAGTCCCCACTCTCATCCTCCCCCATTTGGGGAGGCTTGCGTTGAGTCCACTTGCGTATGCTTAGTTGAAATTTGCTTAGCTTCATCATTATAATTGCATCTTTTCCTTAGAATTTTAATTACTAATCCATCATTTCTAATGCATTGAATGAATTGATTACTTCAAGTTCTTTTAATTGTTTATCTTTCTAAGTAAATCAACTGTGCAAATCTCTTGAATCACACCATAAGGTGGATCAAGAGTGCTCTCTGTCGAAGAGTCCAATCAACTAATATCATCTTGTGCTTGTTTAATCAATTAATAATCCATAAGTAAAACTCTTGAACTTGCAGAAACACAAGTCAAGAGCACTCTCTATCGGAGAGCATTTTAGATTTGCATAATCCCTGCATTAGCTTCATATAGATCAGCTAAGTCTCTTGAACCACAGTCATAAGACGAGGTCAAGAGCGCTCTCTGTCGGAGAGTTTTAATTAATTAACTTAATAAAATTCGCAACTCACACCCCTTTAAATTAACCCCATTTTCTCCTTGCCGGAGTATGCTCTGACCGATCTTAGATTGGAATACCCAGAAACGGCATTGGATCTCTAAACCCCACAAGAGGAACTTAACTAAAACTTTTCCCCATAACCAAAGCACCGGTGTTGTTAAATAAATACCAAGGCATGTGGGCAAATTCCAAGTGTGGGCGCTGGGCTACCCAATCTGGGCACTGGTAGTTAAATTATTGAACTCTTACGTTTGACCCCAGAAAGGTCCGTCATGTCTTCGAATGGAGCCACTAAAGGTATTACCGGTTAGGACATCCAACTACCATAAGCGAAGATCGCAAATAAAAACTCTTAAAACCTACCAAGAGCACTTGCAAAACCTAACATTCACTGGCATCTTTTGGGATTCACATCATATTTACACTCGAAGCATCTCTAATAAGTTGACTCCATAGGCACAGGTCCTATCTTTTACGCACTGCTGATAATTTGGGCCATTTGTCCGTTGAATGTTTTGATTATAAGTCATATCTGTGAATGCTCTATCAAATTTTGTGAAATTCTCAAATATTTGTCTATATTTTAATTCTGGTGATAGCAACGTGGATTGCTTTGTCTTGTGCTCAATTCATCACATTAATCATCTTAAATCACAATAACTCCTAAACAACGCCCATCCGCATCTGAAACATCTAAAAATTAACTTAAACATTGAGCCATAGAAAACTCTTTGTTAAGGACTACCCCCCTTGGCTTTGTTAGGAGTTAGCCTAAACGGAGGAGCTAGGAGTAGGTGACAGTACCTAGCTCTGTGCTTGCCCCCAAGGTCACACCTCTCCCACTTTCTCAAGTGAGGAGACAGCTTTCGGAAGATTTTTGCTGCTAGTGTGCAATCGACGGACAACATCTTTTGGCGCCGTTGCCGGGGACAAATCTTTTTGTTCCTGGACAACCTGTGTTTCTTTTTAGTTTTTTACCTTGTTTTCCCTTTTTTTGGTGGATTTTTAGTCCAATCACTCTCTGAAATTAGACTTAAGTCCACCTGGCAACTCCACTGTCAGTTAACACCTCAAGGTATTCCTCTAGAAGAAACTCTGTAGGTTTGTTCGATTTCATCCCTGACCCTGAAAAGGTCTATAGGAGGAGATTAAACAAACTATCTTCTCGCAGGATCCTTGCAGAACTTGGATCTGAGTCCTTTTTAGAGATCCATCTTTTATTTCCAGAAAACTTGGAAAATTTGCAAAATAATAACTGTTTCCTTAATCCAATGGGTGAGTTTTTTACTCAGCTCAACTTTGCTCAAATAGCAGGTCATCCTCATGATATCCCTGACAAGGCTATCGACAAACTTACGACATATAATGGCACTGATGCCTCCCTCTCTGCTGAGCAACATATCAGGAATTTCACCAGAGACTGTGGTGCCCATGTCAGGGGTACTGATAGGCATGAAGATGTTTACATGACCTTGTTTGCCTTGTCTTTGGATGGCAATGCTGACAATTGGTACGATAATTTGCCGGACAATTCTTTCGCCACCTTAGCAGACTTCAAGGCTGCTTTCCTTGGAAAGTTTAGCAGCAGAAAGGAGCGTAGACATCTAGTAGCAGCTTTGACCAGCATAAAGAAGTCTAAAACTGAAACAATGGATGAATTCAACAACAGGTTCACTAAATTAGCAAATTCCATCCCTGCAACTTATTCTCCTCCAGCAGCTTCTGTTCTGGACTATTATATCGAAGCATTAAGTGGCAAAATCCAGTACCAGATCAGAGACAAGGAGCCGGCTACTTTACTTCTAGCTCAAGGTTTGGCAATTAAAATTGATAAGAATATGCAATCTTCAGGAGAGTCAAACATCCAGGGTTACTCTAGGGCCTCCATTCCTATTAAAAATGTTGAACACAAAGGAAAAGACCCGTCAAACGAAGCTTATGAGAAAAAGCTCACTGATCTAACCAAGAAAATGCAAGAAATGGAAAGGAAATACTTAGCGCAGATCAAGGAAGTTCAGAATAGGGTCATAACAGTTGAAAGAACGCAACCCCCGCCACCTCCTAGAACTTTTCCTGAAAAACCAACATGGCACAGAAAGAACCCCAACCATGAGCAGAGGCCTCCTCATCAGCTAGAGGCCACTAATGTGATTGAACCTTACAAACCATTTTGTAGGGCATGCAGAGATTTCCATGAGGAATCTGGCTGCCATTATGCATGTTATGTCCAGGAGCATGGTTATCTTGAGGGGTGTGGTCCTAGTACGTCTGCAAGCGATCCTGAATTCATTCACAATGTCAGAAACATCTATGTTGACCACAAGGATAGTTGGAATCAAGGGAACCAGTTTCATCAATGGGTTGATTACTTAACTGAGTATTACGGGGAAATGCCTTCAAATAGTAACAATGTTCAAAATTTCAAAGGCATGACATATCAAAGAAGACCTAGGGAAGGACCATCCACCCAAACTGCTCCAAAGGTAACAATTTCTGACATTCCTCTTGAAATAGATGATAAGTCAGATTCTATTGCTCTAACTTTTGATTTAGGTAGTTGGTTAGCAAACTCTAAAATCCCGGTGCCCGTGCTTGAATTATGTAAAATTCCTGGTCAAAAGGAGAAATTGTTGAAAATGCTTGAGCCTCAAATTAACAATGATCCCCTTCCTACCTCAAAAATAGTTGCACTCGAAAAACCTAAGCTCCAAAGAAAGTAACTTTTGCCAACACTATAGAACAGCCTCCTCCTAGTCAGGAAAATGTTTGCGGAGATCCCCCTGTAATCTTGCATACTAGGGACCCAAGAAAAGAAGATCACCCGCCCTTCTACATGTCATTGATGCTAGGTGATTTTCTCCTGCACAACTGTATGCTAGATTCAGGATCAAGATCAAATATTATGACCAAGAAAGTTATGCAGCAACTTGGCCTTAGAACCACTCGCCCTTACCAAAATGTATGTGCCATGGATTCTAGACCCGTCAAAGTTGAGGGTATGATCGAAAGGCAGAATGTGAGATTAGCAAAATATCTGGACATCCATGTTACCATGGATTATGCTTTCAAGGAGTTGATTGGCAAAGTCATTGAGATCTATCAAGATGATCTCACTGTTTTTTCGAAGGAAAGATCCAGCCATGTTGGTCATCTCAGGCAGATTTTCGAGCGGTGTAGGAAGTATGGCATTTCTCTGAATCCGACTAAGTCGGTGTTAGGCATAGAAGAGGGAAAACTCTTAGGACATATCATCAACAAAGACGGTGTCAAAATTGATCCTGAGAGAGTAGAGGCCATAAAAAAGATTCCTCTCCCTAAGAATGTTAAAGCCCTTCAGTCATTTAATGGTCATATCAATTTTATCAGGAGATTCATTCCAAACTTGGCAGAATTAATGAGACCCATGCAGGCCTTACTCAAAAAAAATGCTAAGTTTGTGTGGACCACTGAAGGAAGGAAAGCCTTTGATTCAATAAAGAATGCCATTACCAGGTCTCCGGTCTTAGTCAGCCCGGATTACGCAAAGGATTTCATGATCTTTTCATTTGCTTCTGAAGATACCATTGCCGGTGTGTTTCTCCAAAAGAACTTCGAAGGGTTCGAGCAGCCCATAGCATTTATGAGTAGAGCTTTGCAGAATTCCGAGCTAAAGTATACCATCATGGAGAAGCAAGCTTATGCCTTAGTCAAATCATTAAAACATTTCAGGACTTATATCGGGTATTCCAAGGTTACCGGATATGTTCCCCACACTGCGGTCAAAGATATCCTTTCTCAAAGGATTGCTTAGGAATAAGGGGTACATGGGTATCCAAGATTCTGGAGTATGACCTTGAGATAAAACCTACTAAATTAATCAAGGGACAAGGCCTAGCAAGAATGCTTACCCAAAAGAACGAAGAAGCCATTGAGATGATTGCAAAAAATGATATCCCGCAGCCTACCATGACTCCTGCCCTTCAAAACCTTAACAACCATTGGTATTCAGACATCATTTTCTTTCTCCTCCATCTCACTTGCCTGGATCACATAAAAGGACACAAGCGTAGGGCTTTGAGACTTAAGACCGCTAGGTATTGCCTTACCCCAGAGGGTCTGGGTTGGAGGAACCCAGATGGTATTATACTTAGGTGCATCAACGAACAGGATTCTAAGAAGATATTAGCAGAGTTTCACTCAAGATTTTGTGGAGGCCACTATGCAACAAATACAACTGCCCACAAAATCTTGAGAGCTGGTTACTATTGGCCAACCATTTTTGCAGATGCTCACAAGCATATCAAGTGTTGCCAAGAGTGCCAGCTGTTCACTGGGAAGTAGAAGTTGGTAGCTCTTCCCCTTACTCCGGTTGTTGTCCTTGCCCCTCTTCAACAGTGGGGGCTTGGTTTTATTGGAAAATTCAAAGATAACTCCAGCAATGGTTTTTGTTGGATTCTCACAGTAACCAATTACTTCACCAAATGGGTAGAGGCCATACCCACTAAGACTGCCACCAAGAAGGTTGTTATTGACTTCATCGAGGAAAGAATCATCACCAGATTCGGAACTCCCCTCAAGATAACAACCGATAATGCCAAGGCCTTTAGTTCAGAAGCAATGAATGACTTATGTTTTAAGTATGGCATTATCCTATCCCACTCATCTGATTATTACCCATAGGGCAATGGACTTGCTGAGTCCACCAATAAAAATTTAATGTCAATCCTCAAGAAGACTGTGGGGGGATAATAAGAGATCATGGGATAGTAAAATTAAGTATGTTGTGTGGGCGGATAGAATCACTAAGAAGAACTCAACTCGTAAATCACCTTTTGAGCTGGTGTATGGACTCACAGCCGCCCTTCCGGTCAGTATGCAGATTCCGATTTTCAGGATGCTAAGTGAGTATGACACAGAACAAGCAGAAATGGAGCAGAGAATAAACCAGATTATAGAATTCGATGAATCCCGAAGAGATGCCCTTGATCAGTCACTCAGACATCAGGAAAGTATGAAGGGCACTTTTGATAAGTCAGCCAGGCCGAGAGCTTTCCAAATTGGAGATACTGTTCTCTTATGGGATAAGAGAAGGGAGAAGCCTGGAAAGCATGGGAAATTTGACAGCCTTTGGAAAGGCCCGTTTATCATCCGCGACACGGCTGGCACCAATTCTTTTTTCCTTAACACTATGGACGGAAAAATTTTAAACCTGCCCATGAATGGCCAACACTTGAAGCCTTTTTATCGAAACAACCTCAACAACCTCCAAGATGACCAAGGGGTCATCACAGGGCTTTTCTAAACCCATCCTTGTTGTATTTTTATGTACTTTACTTTTGTATCATATGTTATGTATCATAACTTTGTAGAATGTTGTATTAAAGCTCTTTCTTTTGTATACTAGCATTTGTATCATATTTCATTCTATATATGCCGAAAAAGAAGAAGTTTATTTCCATGTACTTTATTTCGAAAAAAGCAAAAAATATTTTTTGGTATTTCATCATGGCATATTTTTATCATATACATGGAACTAAGACACTTCTGTTTACATGCAGGTACCAAAGATTCATGGATTCTCAGGCACTCCTTTTGATCAATAGATCAAGCAAGTACCTGTCCCACAGTTGGAGCCAGATGTTACCAACTTTTTTGTACCATAGTTGGGTTACCTGAGGAGCCGCCGATTGACAGACTTGTTCAAAGTCTAATTCTAGTGTATCAGTTCATCCGTCTGCTTGTCTAGCTAATATTGGCTAGCCAGTTTTTTATTTGAATAATTTTGACCATGGCCCCGCAGGGTTTGTAATAAAATGTGCTAGTAGGATATTTTTGAGTGGTTCAGTCTCCTAAGACGTAGAATCTCAAATAGGGTATTCCAGGGAGTTTTTTGCCCCTGACAATTATGTTTTGCCTTCAGCCGAGTATAATTGACGAGGTTTTCTCCCGCTTCCTCCAAAGTTGGAATGCCCGATGTTGAATTCTAGGCCTTGGGGGGTTATTAGAGCCCAACTTGATGTTATAAGCCTACTAGACATTATTTAGATAGATCATGGTCATGTCCTAAGTCATCTGGACACAAAAAAATTTAGAATAAATCTTTTTCGAACAGGGAAATTTTTATTTTTATTTTTAATTTTTAATTACTTTTCATAATTTTTTTGGGTTAAGTTTTCCATTAATTAAATGGAAAAAACCCGTTCGTGGTAAATAAGTCATTCGGACTCCAAATTCAGTGAATGAAGGCTCTAACCTTAAGCCAGAAATCATTCTTGACCAACCAGCCAGTCAGAACCAATTTTCAGATCAACAATCGGACATATAATGCCTTTTTTTCTCAAAAAAGTCAGTTTTGAGGATAAAAATGATTATTTTGGAGAAAATTAAAACTCTCCAAATTAATCCAAATTCAGTGAAATAAAAGGCTAAATGACATCTCATGGAGCACTTATGATGTTTGGAGTTGTCATAACTCAACTTCAGTCAGCATTAAGTGAGCAATTAATTTATTATCAATTAGCAGACATGTCATCTCCAGCTAAAGATGAGATGGAGAGCTCTCATTCGTCCGGTGATTTGATCGAGGTGAAGACTGAAGCTCACACCATCAGTGGGCTTCCCAAACCTAGCACAGACTCCAGCCAGACCTAAAGAGATGGTTTTACCAACATCCAGGAGCCTCCTTCACCCATTCACGCCCCTCCTCAGCAGGTTGCGCCTTCCACACGTGTGGGCTAAATTGAGGGTGGATTTCAGTGTTTTCAGTTGGAGTGGGGGCGCCTTGCCTGGGTGGAGGCATCCCCTCACTCTCGGTCCTCCGTCTTAGGTTTGGCTCTGCTGTTAGGTGGTCAGGCTGGTTAGGGTATTTGGTTTGGTTTTAGGGTTTTAGCACTCTCCCATTGTATAAATAGAGGCTCTTTCAGCTCTATCAGAGTGGATGATTGATGTAAAGAACCTTTGGTAAAATATTGTAATGCTTGTTGCTCTTATGCAACCTATTTTGTAATAAACAAAGGCTTTGGAGGCTCATGCTGTGTGGATCCTGGGTGCATATGTTCCGGCTAATGAGGTGAAATTGTTTAGTTTCTTTGCTTTTGATAATGTGTGGGTATTAATACATGCTTTAGAGGGCTTCTATAAGCACGTAGGAATAGGTATTTGTAGCTTTCAAGTTACCTATTTATTTCATTTACTTTCAAAAGCCTCAAAGAGCATTGTTTTATTCAGCTGTATTTCATGCTTTTGAGATTTGATTAGTAAATAATACATGTTTTAACCCCCATGTTGCCAAGTGTATAAGATTGTGTTTGCAAATCACTTCACTGTGCCAAGTAAGAGGTTGACCTAAGTTGCATCTACTCTTCTTGGAGCAAAGCATATGAACCTAGCAGCTGCATGCCATTGGGATCCAAAGTGATTTCAAGGATTCAAGATCCAAGTGGTTTATCTTCTCCATTCACCCTAAAGTCAAATTTTCTCATTATTTTACTTTATGTTTGCAAGTAGAGTTTTGATTTATAAAGCTAATCTTTCGCATCTACTTGCTTCCATTTTTAGATCCAGAAAGTGTCAAATGTTATGCATTCTTTCTCAGATCTAGCTAGTACTTGAAGTAGCACAAAGTTCTTATTTTTTGTTCAAGTATTAGTTGTATGTTCATAGTGTATTCTATTGTTTAACCCACCATTTTTGCAGGAAAGAAGCTCGCTGGTTTCTCACTTTTCATGAGAGATTAAGTGGGAAAATTGGCAAAAATTTAAGAAATTAAGTTGCAAAAAGCCTTCCTTTCTTCCTCTTCTTAATCCCCCTTCTACCGGTTACTTTACTTTGCCTCTTTTACCTCTTCTTCATCGCTTCCCTGTTAGTACTCTTTTTACCATCCATTTTTCTCTTTTTGGACAGCCCTAGTGTGCCCTAGCCTTCTTCCCTTTTTTGCCTCTTTTTGCCCTAGCTTTTGGGCCTTCTTTAACCTTGTTTTTTGCCATTCCTTCCACTTTTTGTTCGTTGTCCTGTTTTGTAATTTTTATGACAGCCACTTATTTTCTCTTTCACTGCCCCATTCTCTTCGATTTTTATCATCATTTAGCTTTATAGTTGGCTGCCCTATTCTTCCCTTTCCTTGGTTTTGGTTCTTGCTTGGTTTGTTTGCCTTCCTTCTCTCATCTTTTTTTGTTTCAGCCCTCTTTCCTTTGCTCATTTTTACTCTCTTCAAACTTCTTCCCTTTTCTCTTTTCACAGGTTTCGGAAAGATCTCAAAAGTAAAAATAAAAGGCACTCTCCTTTTTTACAAGTTATAATATTTGTAGAGTTACTTTGCCTTTATTTGAAAAGTCCTTTCAAGGATCAGGATCCTTACGGCACATTGTATAAAGTTAATAAAAATCTTTTGTTTTGAGTGGGGTTTTTAAGTCCCCACTCTCATCCTCCCCCATTTGGGAATGCTTGCGTTGAGTCCACTTGTGTATGCTTAGTTTAAATTTGCTTAGCTTCATCATTATAATTGCATCTTTTCCTTAGAATTTTAATTACTAATCCATCATTTCAAATGCATTGAATGAATTGATTACTTCAAGTTCTTTTAATTGTTTATCTTTCTATGTAAATCAACTGTGCAAATCTCTTGAATAACACCATAAGGTGGATCAAGAGTGCTCTCTGTCAGAGAGTCCAATCAACTAATATCATCTTGTGCTTGTTTAATCAATTAATAAGCCATAAGTAAGAATCTTGAACTTACAGAAACACAAGTCAAGAGCACTCTCTATCGAAGAGCATTTTAGATTTGCATAATTCCTGCATTAGCTTCATATAGATCAGTTAAGTCTCTTGAACCACGATCATAAGACGAGGTCAAGAGCGCTCTCTGTCGGAGAGTTTTAATTAATTAACTTAATAAAATTCGCAACTCACACCCCTTTAAAAAATTAACCCCCTTTCCTCCTTGCCGGAGTATGCTCTGACCGATCTTAGATCGGAATACCCAGAAACGACATTGGATCTCTAAACCCCACAAGAGGAACTTAACTAAAACTTTTCTCCATAACCAACGCACCAGCGTTGTTCGATAAATACCGAGGCATGTGGGCAAATTCCAAGTGTGGGCGTCGGGCTACCCAATCTGGGCACTGGTAGTTAAGTTATTGAACACTTACCTTTGACCCCATACAGGTCCGTCATGTTTTCGAACGAAGCCACTGAAGGTATTACCGGTTAGGATATCCAGCTACCATAAGCGAAGATCGCAAGTAAAAACTCTTAAAACTTTCCAAGAGCACTTGTAAAACCTAACATTCACTGGCATCTTTTGGGATTCACATCATATTTACACTCGAAGCATCTCTGATAAGTTGACTCCATAGGCACTGGTCCTATCTTTTACGCACTACTGATAATCTGGACCATTTGTCCGTTGAATGTTTTGATTATAAGTCATATCTATGAATGCTTTATCAAATTTCGTGAAATTCTCAAATATTTGTCTATCTTTTAATTATGGTGATAGCAACGTGGATTGCTTTGTCTTGTGCTCAATTCATCACATTAATCATCTTAAATCATAATAATTCCTAAACAACAACACCCATCCGCATCCGAAACATCTAAAAATTAACTTAAACATTGAGCCATAGAAAACTCTTTGTTAGGGACTAGCCCCCTTGGCTTCGTTAGGAGTTAGCCTAAACGGAGGAGCTAGGAGTAGGTGGCAGTACCTAGCTCTGTGCTTTCCCCCAAGGTCACACCTCTCCCACTTTCTCAAGTGAGGAGACAGCTTTCGGAAGATTTTTGTTGCTGGTGTGCAATTGGCGGACAACAAGCGTGACAACCATCCATTTGGGAGTCAAGGCAATCTTGGTTCCACCTCCATAGTTGCTTGTCCCTCTACCATCCATTCCGGATCCACCTCACAGAGGCAACTACAAGATTGGTGATAACACTCATATTCATATAATAAGTGTTAAAAACCTTTGGTATGTTTTAAATTAAGTTTGTTATATATCATATGATTTGGTTCTTTGAGATAGTGCATGGGTTGGTAGAGATACACACGTGAGGATTGGCGTCGACCTGTTTGAGATAGCGAGTGGTTGGGTGATGTGGCCTTTGAAAAGTGGGTTGTTGGAGTTTGGTGGAGAGAGGAGCAGTTACCTCTTCAATTCCACTTCACTCCAACTCACTACAACTCCGTTAGACTCCAATCAACTAAAATTCTTCTGTCAATGTAGGTAGCACCCCCCCTAGGTCTCTCTTGGCTATTTAAGCGAGGCCTTCTTCCTCATCCTAGAGTGATGCAAGGAACCTCTGCCTATTGTAATGCTGATGCGATTTTGATTAATAAAGTTGAAGACTTTGGAGGTCTACCTTATGCCATTGGATGAATGCTCGTGTTATGAGGTGATATTGTAAAAGCTTTGATTTCCTTTGTTAAAATTGTTGATGGATCTAGCTTAGAGGGTTATTCTAAAACACATAGAGTAAGAATTTACAATTGTTAACGTGTTTACTTGTGCTTTGATTTTGAGAGATTGGAGAGTATCCAACTCTACAAAGTTGTATTGAGGCTCTTTTTTGTTTCTTGTTTTCAAACACACTAGATCTAATATTTTTGGTGTAAGGTTTCTCTCATAGTTTTGCAGATCACAAATTCGAAGGAGGATTGGAACTCAACTGTCTCTTCTCTTCTCTTCATCATTTTTATAAGACTAATTCTATTGTTGCAAGGTTTCCAAAGTCCTCATAGAAAGATCAAGCAAGGCATGAAGTGTTCTGTCCATCTCTTCAAACCCCAATTCTCCTTTCTTTCCGGTTACTTTGCTCCAAGTGTGCTAATTAAGTAGATCTAGTTCTTTAAAGCTTATTCATTCAAATCTACTTGTTTTAGCATGTTAGAATAGTCACGTCTAGAAACACATTCAAAGCTTCATTATTTAACTAGATCTAGGCTAGCTGTTTTGGTATCTACACTTAGAATTTTTTCCAAATCTTTTCTAAGTACCAATCCTTTCTTTACCTTGTTTGTTTGCTGATTTTTCGCAGGTCAGAAGAAAAAGAGAGGGAGGTGCTGCCGAAAAATCAAGTTTTGAGCCATCTAGAGCATCCACAATCCATCTACCATCCCCCTCCTTCATTCATTGTCTTCCCTAAGCAAGTTTGTAAACCTTTTTGACCCATTATTTCAAAAGTCAAAAGGCGTTTCTTTTTCTTTTAAGCATTGTAAGTAATCATAAATAAAAATCAAGTGGGATTACAGCTCCCACAACCCCCTTCCCCCATTTGGGGGAAGCCTGTATCTGTCCATTGTGTGATTATTTACTTTTTGCAAGTCTTTAGATTAAGTTTAATTTTAGATTGATTATAGCGCAATAAAACTTTATTTTTACTTCATTGTAGAACTAATCCGGCATTGCGTTACCGAATTACCCAAGAGAATCCATTCGATTGGGGAAAACATACTCTTTGTCGTAGGAAGTAGTGTAGTCTTTGTTATTCTTTTTCTTTGAGGCATCATTATTCTATTTTGGTTTTGGAAAGTAATACTAACCCAGCATTGATCTACCGAATTACCCAAAGTGCTTGCTCGTTTGAGGAAAATATATTCCTTGTCGTAGTAATAAGTCTCACCGCTTTTACCTTTCTCATCTTACAATACCAATTTGGAATCAACAATTTGTTATTTCGGTGTATACTCTTTCTCATCGCAGGTTTGCCCTGAGCTTTGGAATAATAAAAAACAGGAATGTGCACTAATTAATTCCTCACATTTAATTTATCACCTCACATTAATAAAAGTTACAACGCTTCAAACATTACAAAAATCCGACGTAACGAATTTGAGGAACAGCGGGCAAATTCTTCAGGGAAAGCGGGAACAACTAGAAAGTGACCGTGGGGTCTTGTTATGATACATCATTGTTGGTGTAGTGTTGAACACCCCCCCACGACTCCAACTAGCTCACATTTTCCCGTGCGGAGCCACTCTTCTCAGAATCCGGACATATTCCCAGTACATCACGATATATTGGGGATCCTCTTTCCCCCTTGACTCACTCATCATTGAATAATTTAAAACTGACCAAGTACACTGCAAAACATTTCTAAATTTCAATAGCACTTATTTAATTTGACTCCATTTTGGCACTGATTTAATTTGTATCCTTATTTCTTTTTTCAGTCATATCATGTTATGAATGCCATATTTTTTTTATGTTGTTGAACTAAACAATAAATTTGCAGTATCTTGTTTCAATGAATCACTTATAAACTCCTAACAACCATCTCATCCATAACTTAACAAAATCTAGAGCCTTAGCAACTCTTTAATAGGGACTACCCCCCTTGGCTCCGTTAGGAGTGGCCTAAACGAAGGAGTCAGGATCAGGTGACAGCACATGTCTCGAGTCTTTCCCCCAAGGACACACCAAGCAGCTTGAAGATTTCTGTTGCGTTTCCCCCCCAGGTGTGTGTAAGGCAACAACAATGGGGATGTGTAGTAGAAAGGTGCGCAAGCAATGGGACCTTGGTATCTTCCTCACTTGTATTAAGCTCACTTGGAGCAATGGTTGGGTCATTGGCTTGATGGAGCAAGCCTGTCTTCATGGGTCCATTCTTGCAGCACATTGGGACAGTTTCCTTCTTAGGAGACATTATGTGGGATGGATTTACGATTTTCTTGCAAGGTGTACTATGAACTTCCATGTAACTCTTATGCATCACATAAGAGGATGCATTTGGCACCTTGTATTTTTGAGGATCACTTGGGATCCTGGTATCATTTGTACTTAGTCTCCACATTAAGTGCATGGTTGATGATGGAGTAGATGGAGCTATTCTTTGAGAGGATGATTCTCAAGGTGTAGTTTGGGATTTCAGAGATGCAGATGGATAGCACACTTTCTATGTTCATTCATGATTCTCCATGTGTTGAGGATTATGTTGATATTGTTCTTCTGATGATTGATGATGAGTCTCCATGACAATCGGTTTGTTGGTGCATGCATTGGTGTATGTAGATATCACTTCCTTCAGTTGATGATGTATGGCCCATGTTATAGTTGGATGTGGTGGTGGAAAGCATTGATGATGTGATTGTACTTCCCTATGGTTTCTTCATTGCTTGAGGACAAGCAAATTTGGGAAGGGAGGATTGTCATGTCCCTAATTTTGGCGTAAGGAAAATTGGGCAAGGTCACCCAGGCAAAATTCATAAAAATTAAAATGGTGGCTAAAATAATTAAATTTCCCAAGTAAAATTATCCTAAGGTTCTCAAAAATAATTATTATGGGATAATTTGGCCACATGAGACCCCTAATTCGAGTTTGCAAGCAGAGGGGGATTAATTGAAGAAGGTTTTCCCACTTAATTAAGTCAAAGACGTAATTATGAAAGTAATTCGGCATTTAATGAGTAATTGGGTCAAATGGTGCCCTCGTGAAGTTAGTGGAGCAATAATTACCCAGTGCATGGTTTTGAGTGTTCCATGGTATTTTTCCATGGTATTGGCTAAAGGTGATTATGGAACATGGTTTTCATTTGCCCATGGTATTGGAGACTTCTCAAATTTAAAGGAGGCAAAGGCAAATGGAAAAGGCATGCTTGAATATTCAGAGATTTGTTCTTGAGACCGTCTAGGGGTCAGCCTAGAGTTTTCATTTGGGGTTGGCAAACCCCATCCATCCATTGTGGTTTGGTTTCAATGGTGCGACAAATCCACCCTAACTGGACAAGGGGGAGGATCCATTCGAGGTCTTCTTTGGAAATTCATAATTTGATTTGGTATCACATTTCGAGTTGGCATCAATTCCAGCTTCTTATTGAGTGTATCTTGGTAGCTACTATAGCATCCATAGTTATTGTAATGTTTACTCTTCTTTATCTATAATAAAGGTGCCAACATTATTTCTCCATTGTGATGTGTTCTAGAATGTTTATAATGTGTTTGACGAAATGTTGATGAGAATACAAACTGCTTGTGAAAGTTATAAATCAATGTAAAAACTGTTATATGTTGTCAAATTCATATAATTCTGGCCATCCCAGATCAGGGACATCACAATTGCAGTGATTTAACAATTTTTTGACACATGTCTGACCTGATTCTTGGCTTATTATGAGGTTACAATCTTACGAATGTTTATTATAAGCTCATAGGCTTCATAAGGTGGAGAGATTAGTTTGATGAGACAAATATTGAGGCACTTAGCATATTTTATTCATTTCTTGATTCATTTGATGGGGCCATCCCCTTTCTTCATCTTGGTGGTTTCTTCCTTGCACATGGGTCCATGAGTTAGTTAGGTGTTTGACTCCTTACACCTAAGGATATAACCATTAGCACTTATCTTGAGGGTTAGTTACACCTTGAATACCATACTTTGATGATTTTATTGTTATTTTGATGGGGAGATCCAGTTGGGGATGCCACACATGGGAATGTTTACTTGGTCTTTAGATGCCACCCGCGGTTAGATTTAGCTGTTTTGCACATCCTAGTGGAGAGACCTTTCTTGAAGGAGTTTGAGGAGTTAGTTGAAGTTTTGACTTGGTATTTTTGCCTACTTTAGGAAGCATGCCATCTCCATAAGTTTTTTTTCTTTGAGATTTGTACATGTGGCATAGCCACCAATATTTTGTTACTTGTTAAACTTGTTCACTCAATTAGTTAGCTAGATATTGTTAGTTTATGCATTCCTTAATTATATATAAGGTTTTATCTTGGATATTATTATTTTATTAATAATATTTTGAGCCTAGAACTATAGAAAAGCAAGGCTCCTCCATCTGTAATGGTTGTTGATGGTTTGGAAAAACACTGGTTATATTGCATTGTTAATTTGGAGATTATTTTGAGTTTGTTACCACCTGAGTTGCACTCAGTTGGACTTTCCAGTGAGCCGCCAAAGACAAACAAACACTTGTTCAAATTTAGAGTTCAAAAGTCCATCAGGCTTTCTTGGCCCTTTTATTTTTTTTGTACCACAAGTTCATACCCCCTTGGGAAAATTGTAATAAATGTGCTATCATGAGAGCTATATGTAAAAGACTCGGCTTCCTAGGACTTGACATCAATCCAACTAGCCCAAAGTGTTTTTTCCCTTGATAATTATTGGTTGTTGAACAAACTACTAATAATTTTCGAGTTTTTTCACTCATACCTCCAAAGTTGGGGTAGTCGTCTTGGTGGTTACGCCTTAGGAGGTTATTAAAGTCTAAGTGTCAATGTATATGAGCATGATAGGCATCAATATTGAGTCTTATGGACATGTGCTAGGTCCCCCTAATTTTTTTTTAATTTCGAGAAAAATAATTTTTCCCGCTTAGGCCACTTTTTAATGGTTTAATTAAAATTCTTGTAAAGGGTGTAAAAACTTGATCCGAAGACGAAATTTGGCATGGGGATGCACAATTTCACATTCAGAGCATATTCTTTACATCATGACCCACTTTTCATATGCTTCGGGTGATTAAAAACTCACTTAAAGCCATTTTCGCTGAAGAGGCATCAATACGTCAGTTTAAATGTTAACGATGCAACAAATTGGAAAAAGATAAGTTTAAATTTTTTTTTAATTTCGAGAAAAATCATTTTTCCCACTTAGGCCACTTTTTAATGGTTTAATTAAAATTCTTGTAAAGGGCGTAAAAACTTGATCCAAAGGCAAAATTTGGCGTGGGGATGCACAATTCCACACTCAGAGCATATTCTTTACCCCGAGACCCACTTTTCATATGCTTCGGATGATTAAAAACTCACTTAAATCCATTTTTCGCTAAAGAGGCATCAATACGTCAGTTTAAATGTTAACAATGCGACAAATTGGAAAAAGACAAGTTAAAAAAGAGTCAAAGGAGACAAGTTCGATATGCTGGGTGACATGGAAAACTTGTCCCCCTTGAATGGCGACTTCATCACTTAGCTTAAGCGCCACTTTGGATAATTTTTTGGAGTGTAACAAGTGACCATGGCTTGGAGAATGCGCCATCTTTTGGAGCTTGACGGCATGGACATGTTGGCAAGCGAGACTCAAGTTTGAAAGCGACTTGATTGGATTTTCTGAGTTATTCCACGGGGTGGATTTAATTAAGGTGTGATTGGAGTAGCTATGACTCACGTGGGGACCATTTGTGAGAGGTGGCAAGTGGTGATGCGCCCCTCTCTTCATCCTCATGGCTTGGCTATTTGTCATATTGCGAATGGTTTGGTGGAGGCTCCATTTGATAGGTGGCGCACCTCTTGAGAGGTGGCTCCTACCTCTCTAGTCCCACTCCACATCAACTCAAGCGAGTTCCTCTTTTCACTCATGAACTCGACTTGAGCTCCCACTCGAAGATGCACCCGCTTAGGCTCCGGATTTCTATTTAATGAAGGCTTTATGCCATTGTTTCAAGATTGAAAGGTGGAACCTCTGCTTGCATATGTTGTAAATTTTTCTGAGTATAGTTAATAAAAAGGCTTTGGAGGCAATTTCAATGTGGGATCCATAGATGTTTGGTTGATGTTGTCTTTATGCTAAATCATTGAAGTAATCTGTATCATCTTCTTTCATATTTTGCAACTGTTGGGATTGCTTGTCTTCATAAAAAAATTTACATTTCGGTAAGAATAGGAAGTGATTCTTGTTAGGGTACTTCTTATTGTGAAATATATGAGACTACCAAGTATCACGTGATTTCTTTTTTGGATCTATAATACTGCTTGTCTTGCTATCATTTCACACAAGTGCTTTTAATCCCCTTTACATTTTGTTGAAGGTGTTTTACAGGAAACCTGAGCTAGAGCATTTGATGAGCGAGTGGGCTCTCCCTCTTCTCCAGTAATTTTGAAAGAAGCGTCACCATCCCTTTTCTACTTCTTACTCCATCTGGTTCTATCACTTGTTGATCCAAAATTTTCAAGTTTACTTTGGTTATTGTTACTTTGCTTAGATCTACATTTCAAAGACGTCTATAAAGTAGATTTAAATTCCCAAGTCTAGATATTATTGAGTAATTAAAAGTTGTTATTTAAAATACTAGATCTAGCTTTCGTTTCACAAGTTTAAGGTTGAAATCTAAAAGTACTTGGTTAAGAAGATTAAAGAGTTCTCAATTCATTCATTTGGCATTTAGTATTTAAGATTTTCTTTCCATTCTTTTAAAGAGGCAAGCATAGATCCTAAGAAGGCAAGCTTCCTAGCTTGCCTTACTTAGTCATTTTTAGCTAGTTTTACTTATAATTTTTTAGACCTTTTTTGTAGACTTTCCTAAGACACTCTTAAAGTGTTTTTGGGTGTCTTTCACATTCTTTTCATTTCTTTTTGTGCAGGTTTAGCGAAAAAGGATTAGGAAACTATGGCAAAATTTCTATTTTTGCAGGTTTAGCGAAAAAGGATTAGGAATCTATGGCAAAATTTCAAGAATTAAGCCATCAGAAGTCCAATGGAGCTCCCTCCTCACAAAATCATTTTTTTAGTATTTTGTAAGCCTTTGGATCCGATTTATAAGGACCAAAGTGCACTGCTAAAAAAGTTGTAAAAGGTTTAATAAAGTTTCAAGTCGGCTCATAAGAGCCCACTCCCCATCCCTCCTGGGGGAATCTGTGTCGGCGTATTATTCATGGTTGGATTTTTTGCTTTAGTTTAGTTTTTATTTTCCTTTTTTTTTAGTTTTACTTTATTGCTTCAAGGAAAAGAAATACCAACCCCACGCATTCCCAAGTTACCCGAAAGGGGAAAGAAATTCGTGGTAGATTAATTAAAAAATATTACCTTTATGCATTTTTTTTACTTTTTTTGGCTATTTAACCCCCTTGCTTTCTCGAGGAGGATTTACAAACCTGAAAGAGACTCTTGGGGTCTTAATAAACAAGAAAATTTGTTCTAAAATTCTTAAAATTAACAAGGCTCTTATCCTCGTATGCTCTACTTCCGCTACAGCTTCGTCTGGTCAGTTGGTTGTATCAGAAAATGATCTGAGTGACTAGTAATTAGTCTAATGTTTTAATTGATCCCCAAACGAAAATCCGGCGTTTTTTCGAATATTGCTAAGTTGTGGGCAAAGTCTTCAAGTGAAGCGAGAACCACTAAATAGTGACTGCGAAGCCCTGTCAGGCTACACCTTCGTTTGGTGTAGTGTTGGACACACCCCTGCGACTTCGGTTTAGCCCACATTTCGCTATGAGAACCACCTCTAAGCAATTCCGGACACATTCCTCATACCCCTTGGGTATATTTGGAATTACCTCTCCCTTCTAATAATCAAGATCACTACCATATTAATAAAATCGATCAACAATTTACCCACTCCCTTAATCACTCATTAATAAATTTAAAACTGACCAATGAGACAACTGCAATACTTAAATGACACAACAACACCATTTTTACAAGTACTCCATATTCATCGTCACTGGTCTATGTTATTTTTCATGCTTAAATCAATTTTGCAAAATGTCGTGAATGATGTTTACATTGTCATATGTTGTTGATGTAATCTCTTTCTTGTAATAGTCCGTTGTAATATTTTATCCATTTCATACCAACTCCTAGAATTAGTCTTTTCTTTTGTAGATTAAAAACCATAGATTTTATTTTAATAGGGACAACCCCCTTTGGCTTCGCTATGAGTTAGCCTAGACGGAGGAGTTGAGTATCAAGTGACAGCACTTGGCTCGAGCTTGCCCCTGTTGCCGCCTAATACACACTTTATGACACGGGAAAGTCTCCAACCCGCTTTGTGTGTCCTTGGGGGCAAGTTAGAGCTGGGGACCACTGTCACCACAGTCCACAACTCCTCCGTTTAGGCTCGATCCCAACAGAGCCAAGGGGGGTAGTCCCTACAGGAAAATAAGTTCCAGATTTATTAACTATTAGTTAAAGGGATCTTTTACTAAGATTACAAAATTACAAGACCAGTGCCTAGATTAAATGGAGTCAAAAGATTATAAGTTACAACAATAACAAATCAAAGTGTTTAAGCAATGTACAGCTGATCTAAACTTATCTGTATAAACAAAGATAGAAGAAGAAAATGCTTTAATGTGAAACTTATTGAACCAACAGGAAATAAAGGAAAGAAATACTTTAAGTTTGATTCACTTGAGGCAATTTAAACAAAAATTGAACATTCACCGCATGAACAAATATAGAACTGAAAGTAAATGAAACTGAAAGTAAATGAGACTGAAAGTAAATGTGTTGGAGTGCTTGCAATAAAATAAAGTGAAAATGATTGTAGTAAAACCTTGAACAGCAAGGCAAAGATAAACAGTATTGATCTGTGTTTGTAGGACGTTTTGCAATGCTTCTTGGTA
>LPNX010787631.1:0-82277 GCA_001517045.1 Pseudotsuga menziesii
CTTACACCCCCACATTAATCTAAACCCCCTCGCGCCCCACCCGCCCCCCCCCAAACTCCTAAAATCCTAACACACCTTTTACTCTCTCTCTCACACACACACATCCACAAGTCACCCCTTCCCACTAAGGACCCTCTCCATTTTGCACGTTTTATTAAAGAAAAACGGGAGCGCATTTTATTGAAGCAAAACAGGAGCGCGTTTTAGTGAAGCAAAACGGGAGCGTGTTTTATTGAAGCAAAATGGGAGCGCATTTTAGTGAAGCAAAATGGGAGCGCGTTTTAATGAAGCAAAACGCGCACACGTTTTAGTGAAGCAAAACACGCACGCTTTTTTGTCTACTATCCTAATTGGCATGCATGTTGACAGCCTTGGGCTTAGGCTTGGTAGGGTCGGGATTGCTTGGGATGATTTCTATTTTATGGATCAAGCTTGATTGACTTCATTCTACCATTGCATCTAAAAGGTCCCTCAACTTCTTGCACACACCCTTATAGAATGATGAAGTCTAAGACAAGCAAAATTTTAATCAATATATGATTTAGTAATTGTATTCAAAGTGCATCACAATGAAGAATCATCAACAAGATGTACATTGCAATGGAAAACTTCAAGGCATATCATAGTAGAAAGTTGACTTTGTGTGATGAGAGCATTGATTTTTAGTTCTATAACATTCATATTGCAACTTAGAACTCATGTATAGAGAAAGTTCAAGCATGATACCTTGACACACATACCTTTGTCACACACATGTAATACATACTACAAACACATTGATACATAACTGTAACTCAATATGTTTATGTGCAACAAAGACCAACAATAAAGATAGCTTGTCTTAGTCCCATGTCCCTTCACCTTCTTTGAATTTCTATAAATCACATACATTATAGAATATGAAGAAATCAAAAGCAAGGTGTTTATATTTCCTCAACCAAATTATAAATACCCCACCATGAGATTGTAAAGGGGTTGATAAATACTCATGCTAGGAATTTTGAATCTCACTAATAAAATCAAGAGCAGGGGATGGGAAAATGACCAATAATGCTAAGTAGCTAATCACTTTGATAACTTCCATTACAACAATGTAGATCGGTAACTTTCAAAGACCCCAATGAAACCATTAAAACCTAAAATTAAGTGGGGAAGGTTCATCAATGAATGTGGGTTCATCTCTCAAAGTGGAAACCAAGGTGGAAATTAGACACTTTGATGGTTCAATTGATGCCTTATGACTTGTTGATTAGCCACTATGGCTTGAATCTTATTATGAACTGCAACAATTCATAATTGAAAAAAAAAATTAGCTTTGAAAAGTTACACATGCACAAATAAGATTTATTGTGATCGAAGAAGTCATTTGAGGATAGATAAACATTCAATACCTTAGGACCCCATCCCCCACCCCCATTATTACAGAACCTAAGACCCCCCTAACACTTTCCCCCACTATCATAGTCCCTGGCCCTAACCCCACCACCCCAACCTCAATTGTTACAAGCCCTAGGGACCCTAACCCTCGTCATCATGGTACCCACCCCTCACCTCCTCCTCCACAAGCCCTAGGCCTCCCATCCTATAACCCCCCAGCCCCAAAACCCACCATTTCAAGCCCTGGTTACTTAATGCCCCGCCACCCTTGTTACAAGCCCTCAAACCTAAACAACCCACCCTCATCACTCCCACTGCCCACCAAATCCACTATCCCCCCATTGTTCCCTACCTTTAAGCCCACAAATCAAGATCCTTAGGACCCCATGCCCCACACCTGAGCCACTTTCCATTTGCACCCATTTTCGTTGGCATTGTCCTCAAGCCTCTCATCCCTTGGGACCCAGTACCCCCAGCCAGTACCAATTGCTACAAGCCCTAGGACCCCCCACCCCTCATCCCCACATGCCCTAAACCTCCCTTCCCTAAGCCTTTCCACATCCTACGCGTACTACCCCCCATTCCTAGCCTTCGTTGTTTTGGAACCTAGGCCCCACAACCCATAGCCCTAATCATGACAATCCATATTAGTCATTCTTCTCATAAGCCCTAGGACCCTCCAAGACTTTCCCTCATTGATGCGAGTCTTATGCCCCCCCAACACATTTCCTAAAGAACCCCACCTAACCCTCACTAACCTTGAACCTCCAATGGGATCTAGGACCTTGACACCCTACCCCCATCAATAAAATCCTTGGACCCCTTCCCCCCACCCACAAAAACCATGGGCCTCCCATTCGTAAGAATCACCACCCCCAAACCCCAATCCCCCTTCACCCCCAACCCTCTGCCCCAAGTGTTGTAAGCTTTAGGGCTCCCCATGCCCCACCCCCACCAATGAAAATATTTGTGTCCTAACTAATGTGACCCTTGGATACCCTCATTGTGATAATCCCTACGTCCCCCATTCCCAACCCCCACCCCCCCACTACCCCCAACCCTCACCACCACATGCCCGCCACCAACACCCAACACCCTGCCCCTATTGATGTAAGCCTTGAACCCCCCACCCCTCACCTTCAACCTTGATGATCCCTAGGAATCCTCACCACTCACCTAACCCTTATCCCTTACCACCATAGGCATTACACCTCCTAGGAATCACTAATCCCTTAGCCCCATCCCTCACAACCATAATCTCAAGACCCCCGATTCTCCACATCTATTGATGCTAGCCTTGCGGCACCATCCCTATGCACCACAAAAAACCTACCCAACCCCCATGATGTGGAGACACTAGGGACCCCCACCCCATAACCCATATCTAAGGGAACCCCATAACCCACCCTGAAACCCTTATCGCCATAAGCACTACAACCCCCTCTAGCCCCCATGACCCCTCGCCCCCAAACCCACCATTGTAAGCCATACGTTGAAATTCCCCACCCCCACTGCTACAAGCCCCGAGCCCCCAACACCCCATCCTCATCACCATAGGCTTTCAGACCACTATCCCAATGCACTACAACCACCCACCCAACCCCCACCGCAATGAGCCCTATGACGCTACACCCCCAACCCAACAACCCCCTACCCCAATCCACTACAACAAATATTGGAATTAGCATCCCATTTAGCGTCCCTTTTTAGTGTATTTTTTTTTTACATTGAGTGGTCAAACTAGATGCTAAATGGGACGCGTCATGGAAAAAACTTAAAGCATCTCAAAAAACGTCTTTTTTTGCTTCCTAAACAGCATCCTTTATGACGTCCAAGATAGTGTCTCTTTTTTTGCTTCCAGAATAGCGTCCAACTTTGCTTCCTAAACAATGTTGAGGTTTGCTTCCTAAATAACGTCCTACTTTGCTTCCTAACGAGTGTCCACTTTTGCTTCTTAAATGACACCCCTGTTAGCGCCATATTTGCATCCTTAATAGCACCATGTTAGCATCCAAATCAGCATCCAATATTGCATCCATTTTTGCTACCACTTTAGCATCCCATTTTGCACCATGTTTTACTTCCAAATATGTGTCAATTTTTGCTTCCAAATTTGCACCAATTTTTGCTTCCAAATTTGCACCAATTTTTGCTTCCTTTTTTGCATCGTGTTTTGCTATCAAAATGACGCCAAATATTTCTTCTATTGTTGCACCATATTTTGCTTCCTATGAAGCGCCATGTTTTGCATCCAAAGTAACATCTTATTTTTCTACCATATCAACGCCATATTTGGCTTCATCATTAGCGCCATGTGTTGCATCCTTTTTAATGCCTATTTTTGCGTCTCTCATGTTTTGGTCACTAATTTAGTCGTTTTTAGTATATAACCGATATTATAATATCATTAGGGCATGGAGGAATTGAACCACCAACCTCCTGCTTGTAAGGTAGGCACTCTTCCATTGAGCTAGAACCCTTTAAGAATTTGGGAACCTAACTTACAGAGTCCTCTATAATGGTAAAAAGGATCAATACACAACTTTGAGTATCTAATGGTTGACCAAGGCAATAGAGAAAGAGGATTTTGTAATACCAGAAATGACATTTGTCAACATCAATAGTGTTGCATGTATCAGAAGATGACAATGTAATAGTACCAATTTGGTTACCTAAAATCATGTAGCTTGCGCATTCTAGTTATATTAGGACCTGATAAGTGATGTGATTAGCAATACACATTAGTGCATGCACATGACCAGAGAAAAAAGAAATGTTCCACCAGTCTAGCTAGCAGCCAAATTATGACAGCCTTGTTACAAATATGTAATATCTTGCACCTTATTCTAGTAGACAGACAATTCTAGTGTTGGTCCTAGCTGCATGTGATTACACATGAGATAAGTTATAACTTATGTACCAACATAGTTACCTACATAAGATCAGTTCTAACAGAATGGGGAAACACGAGTGAAAACAAAGAGAGTGTGCCTTGAAACATATTTTATATCATTGCAATGAATTGTGAATTGTCTATTCAAGCATTTAAAAGCATGAGAATTGAGAATTAACTACAGAAATGCATCTGGGAGATAGCATGAGTGCTATAAGGAAACTTAATTCCAATGTCTTTAAAGATCTGTAAGGCACAACAAGAATAGACCACTCACTAAATATGTTGGGGGGTGAGGAATGAAGTTATTATGGAAGGAATTTTTAGTGGAAACAACATACACTAAGAATCTACAATATCTTCCTGAACATAAAAAATGGCGAGTACAAAAGAGTAATGTGGCTCAACTACATTGAGTGGATAATGGTACTCATTATGATGAAGGGATCAAAGGGATCAAAAAGAAAGTTTAGAGAAAAGACTAGTACCATTTCTAAAATACTGACCATTCCAAGAACTCCCTAGGAATGGTTTGTTAGCGTCGATTCTTGTCATTTTCTGGGAACTTTTCCATGTTGTATCCTTCAAGAGATGGGTCATTCCCATAAAACAAATGCAGTAACAATCATTTCAGCCTGTAGATTGTATTTTATGCCCTCGTTTGGATATAAAGGAAACGAGCGTAAACTTTAAGAAAAACCAACAAGAATCTTAGGTTAGTCTGACCTAATATATTGCTAGTAATCAAACACTTAACAGAAGTCAGCTATGATAATTCATCTAGTTATCAGTGAGAAGCTAAAGTTACCAGGATATAGATAGATATATGTACAAATATGAGAACAAATTGGATACAATATGCTTGGATATGCATATATAAAAATACATGTCAAATATGTGTGAGAATTTATAATTCTTGAAATATAAATGAATGCCTATATTAATATTAAACCATCATATGTAAACAATACATAAAAATAAGTCTTGTCACTTTACATATTATATATCATAGAATATCATCACTCATTTAAAATTTCATGTAATAAATTCATTATCTTCATATGAGTATTGAAGTTCCACATTGTTAATATCTTCTAGTGAGAAGAGATGTAGAATGAGGTAGATCCATATGCGTATACTCCACTAGTAGAAGCTTATGTTACCATTTACTGTTTTACCAAATTAAGCTGAGTGCAATCAAAGACATGCAACTCGGGTAATTTTGGATCGACACCCCCATCCTAGTAGACCCCTTCCTATAATTTACTCTCTTATGTAATAAAAGGTGGAGGTTGGAATCAAGTTATGAACAAATACAAACTCCTTGGCCTACTTTGATTCCAATCCAGTGCATTGCATGAATGAAGCAATAAATATTCCACTTCCTCTCAATTGATAACAAAATGATGACCTGTAAAAAGAAGCCTAATAGCTAAAGTCTCAAGATCACCCCATTCAATCAGCTTCATGATTTTTCCATCTGTAGTATCCACATCCAAATACATGCCCTAAGTTTTAAAGATAAAGAGTGCAGAAATTTCTAGCAGACCTCCATGGTGACTCTGGTATTTTAAAGCATGCTCATCAAGGCTTTCTTGTCTCCAACTACAATTTACTTCTTGTCTTTGTTTGATACTTTTTCTTCCTGGAAATAAAAGAATATCAGCATGATTGAACCTAGAATTCAATGTAGATGTCAAAAGATGCAAATGCAACAAATTTACAATCTCCTTCTATCTTTCAGTAACGGTTTCCCACTTATCATGATAGAGTCTTTCCTCTATGTCCCATTCTTTTGCATTAATAGTATCCATAATATTCTCCAACAGGCTATCTATATGCCTTGATCCCTCACACACCTTTCCAACTAAGGTGCATCTATGTCAGTGTAGCAAATGATGGAGTCCAGACTCCAGACAAGACAAGCATTAAAGATCACCAAGTTGACCAAGAGAAATTTCACCTCCACAGGGCGTTTTAAGACAATGGGAGGGAAGGTATCCCAATTCTCAACAACTTCATCAAATTTAGAGAGGTGGGGGCGAGGGGGGAAGGAAGAGATATTGTTGAGCTACCATAGGAAAATGATGGATAACAATGGTTCAAAGAAAACCCATGAAGTTTGTAGTAGCCCACCAGTTATCATGAAGAATCAATCTATTCATAGTTTAAGTTCTATCAGTTTGAGACGACCTATACACAACACAAAAATCATTGATTACCATGCTAGATAAAGGTCAAGTTCACCTCTTCCATCCAATTCAAGACAATGTAGAAAGAAAACTGAGTTCTGAGAAACCTTGAAAAATTTCAACCTATCAAAAACTAAAAAGTAAAATAACAGATTTATACAAAATCAAAATATGTACATACCTTTATAAGCTGCAATTTCACAAATTGTCAATAAATGGCCTGGAAAATCTATTGGATTTTTAAAAATAACCAGATCTAATTTGTGATGATCTATTCTAATCTAGTCAATCTTCCCCATCTTACTCAACAAAGGTTGAGAGCAAGTACCACACAGAACCATGAAATATATTTGTTATGTGTAGCTTCCACAATGGTACAATCAAGGAAATATATTTGTTATATTCATCCATCAAACCTGCTAGGCACTGATAGCAGTCAACAACAACCTCAAAATAGTCAACAACAGTAACAGGTTTCCCATTTCTTTGGTCAACAGTAAATCTCAGTGTAAACGTGGGCATGGTTAGGGCTTGATGACAGTGGTCATCTTGCAAAGTGTCCATCTATTGGATTCTTTTGGTATTCCCTAGTGGAAAATTCAAATTGATGTAATAATCCATTCCTTATATGCTCATGTACAAACTCAGTCATCTCATACTAAGAAAGATTTCCATTGTTGGGGTTTTTATTCCTTGACAAGGTTTTCCCCAGGGTAAAACTTTGTGTACTTGTGAGTGATTGTTTCTTCTTGTTTACAGTTCATCTACTGTTGCTATAATCTTAGCTTTATACTCTTGAAGTTTGCAATTTTTGAAAAAATTGTTACTACTAACAAATTCAAATCCATGTTAAAAATTTAACATTTAGTACTTTATGGAACATATTAGGTGATCATCTATGGTAATATTGAGGCCTATAGAATCTGATCAAGATGTTGATCCATGATGAAATATTTGGCAATGAAATCATCAAGAGGAGATGGGATAGTTAGTTCTGGAATGATATTTTAGTTCCTTGGAGATGACCTTGTGGCTGTTGTTACAATTTAGAATGCTACAAAATGTTGGGTTTTTTCCTTAACTTTATCTTGAAGTGAGTGACTTTGGGTGATAACATGTTGGCATATTTCTAGGGATAAAGTCCACTTCCCAAAATATTTTTAAGACTATGCTTCATGACATGTTGTGAGAGTGTTATATTTGAAGATATAGTTCTCACATGGTGACTCCATGAAAGGATGAATCCTTTGTTCCTTGCAGGTTTCTCTGAAGAAATTTGGTGGGTGTAGAAGTGAGCACATTCATCTTATTTGAAGGCATTTGAAGCTCATCTTAGCAACTTCACATGAGGTATTTTTCAGATTTAATTGCATCCCTATATTTTGCAATGAGTTGTATGAATCCATGGGATTTTACTATAGCATATGCTCCTTTGGATTTTCCAAACATTCATGGATATCCTAATCAAATTCCTTCCATTTTTGGGAAGAATCCTCTTAAATAATTTATGGTGATCCTTCTAACACTCACAATCCATCCATGCATGTTTCATTAGTGGGGGATTATTTTTAGTTTTAGGTATTGATCATGAGAATGTTGCTATGAAGGTGTCTGTTAGATATTTAGAAGTGATAAGTAATGGTTTCATTATTTGGGAAAGGGTTGAATTTCATATTATGCAATTTTTACTAAACCATTTCTTAAGTATTTGAATCATTCCTATGAAGAGGAGCAAGAAGATGAAAGCATTTAGACCTTGGCATGGATAAGAAATAGATAAGGCATCTTCAGAATTTCCTCGTGGTCATCTTCAGGGATTGATATGTGCTAATGAGGAAGATTTTGGGTAGCATTGTTCTTCCTCTTCTTGGATGAATTTGGAGTAGTAATTCCAGGGTCATTTCTGGACATGCTCTTCACTCTCTAATGTTGGTTTTTCTAATGATTCGAGGCTTTTTTTATGATGTTATTAAAGAAGAAATTTTAATGTAAGCAAAGGAGGTATATGTGATGCATGTTCCATTGGAAAGCATCACATGGATTCTTTCTTTTCAAATGATGAAAAACCTGTTAGGACTCTTCTGACCTTGTTCACACTTATGTGTAGGAATGATGCATACTCCTTACATAACTAGCTTCTCTTACTCTGTTACGTTCATAGATAAAGCTACTAAAAAATGTTGGATATATTTCATGAAGCACAAGAGTGAAGTCTTTGAAAAGTATTGTGAATTCAAATCCATTGAAAAGAAAACAGGACATGGCATACAATCAAAATCATGAGAAGTGATAATGGTAGAAGTCAAAAGATGATATTGACTATTGACTATGATGATACCTTTGCTCTTGTTTCTCTATATACTACCATTATATGTGTACTTTCCTTTGTTGCTTATTTTAATTGAAGTCTTCATCAAATGGACGTGAAGGAAGCCTTCTTGAATGGACGTGAAGGCAACCTTCTTGAATGGTGTTCTATAGGAATAAGTTTATATATGAAAACCACAGGGGTTTGGAGTCGTTTGCCAAGAGGATATTGTGTGCAAGTTGTTGAAAGCCCTTTATGGTCTTAAGGAGGCTCCTCATGTAAGGTATACTCTGATTGATGAGTGACTCCATAAAAAAGGTGTGCAGATGTCATCCACATATGCTAATTTATATTTTCTATGTGATGGCGGTAGCATTGTGATGGTTGGTTTGCATGTAGATGATCTCGTAGTGAAAAGAAATGATGATGAATTAATTCACTAGTGGAAGAATGAATTATGTTAAGAATTTGAAATGAAAAATTTGGGTCATCTTCACTATTGTCTCATTTTGGATGTGTGGCAGTATAAATATCAACTTATTTTGACTCAAGCCAAGTATGTTGTGAAGATTTTGAAAACGTTCAAAATGGAGGGTTGAAAACCTATTTCTACGCTCATGGATCCTTATGTTAAGTTGAGAGTTGATGACCCAAGCAAATATGTGGATGCTACATTGTATCACAAATTGATTGGTAGACTTCTTTACTTGTGTAATACTTATCCTAACTTGTGTGCTATGAAGTAAATGTGCTAAGTCAATTTATGGTAAATACAAAGGAGGTCCATTGGTAGGCTAGTAAGCGAATTCTCTGGTATTTGAGTGGCATTGTTTCTTATGGTATTGTTTATAAAAGATGAAGAGATGTATATTTGCATGGCTATGTGGATGCTGATTGGGTAGGTGATGTGAGCTATAGAAAGTCTACCACATGTCATTGCTTCTAATTAGGTTTTGGCATGGTTTTTTGGAGAAACAAGTAACAAGCTTGTGCTGCTTTGTCATCCATAGAGTCTAAACATATTGCTGCTGCTGCTGGGAGTTGTGAAGCAGTATGGTTTAAGAAATTGCTTCTTAGGAATGATGAAAAAGAGTTAATTGATTATCTATTGTGATAATTAGTTATGTGTAAAGAAGGAAAAAATACTGGAGAGGTTGTAAGTACTGGAAGGAGCTGGTGTTTCCTTCCTGGATAAGGTTTATAAGAGAAGACTCCCTTAGGTATTAAAATAAACTGGAATGAGAAATACTATAGAGAGCTATATCAAGGAATGTATGGATTTACTTTAGGGAAAAGTATCAGAGCTCAGTGGTATGCAATAAGATGAAAAAAGATTATCACTATTAAGAGCTACTCTGCTAAAGAGTCTCATTGCATAATATATGGACTGGGAGAGAAAGCAAGCAAAGATGGTGATAAATGTGACAGAACAAGTGGAAGCTCTAGAGGTTCACAGTGAAGCAACTGAGTGGGAAATGAAAGCGTTCATTGATGGATCGAGATACGACCAAAATAGATTGGGTTCGGGGCAGAAAATAAATAGTGATGGATGGACACAACCTCTAGCTTCTTCGTTGTAGCTCAGGGAGGGGAAAGGAACTAAGCTTCTTCTCTTTATAGTTATTCGCTGAGCAGATTTGTGAATTTGTTACGGGAACGTAGATCGATCCATAGTGCCTTCCCTTCTACCTTCCAAGATACTTTTATATAAATAGCTAGCTATTTTTGACCTGGTAAGACCAGTATTTTATTCCCCGTTTATTAATTAGGATCATGCAACAAACAAGTGAGTGATTGTTCAAGTAGTGCCAATATGGGAAGCGGGGTCGATTGATGGTTGATTGTGATTCATTGATGATAGCCCACACCATACAAGAAATATTGATGTTCCCACTACCAACAAGCAACATCTGACGAATCCACATACACAACACACAACGCTCAGGCTTGGAATTTGACGTTCCACAGAACGTTTTTTTCATTTTTACACGTATTTGACATGTAAGTTTTTGATAAAAATGTCAACATTTACAGGTAAAAAAATATTTGAAACATCAATTTGACATTTATGAATTTAGATAACCTATCAAAATTTTTAATACCTATGTTAACTACTAAAACTTAGCTAACAATCATTGGCCATTGTGTTGGGTCAGCTCCTGGGTTGCTTTCAATTTCCAGTTAATCGAGGAACATATAAATGATGGACTTCTCTATTTCCTTGTAGGTGTATTGTATTTATTTACATTTTGTGTTTCTAATTGTATTATTAGTCTTCCGCTTTGAGCCTTCATATTTTTTCAAAGAGAATCTCTAAAAAAATTTCCTTTAAAATTTTAAAATTTGCTTAATTAGTAAATTTCCATATAAATATTTTACTCATATTTATATATAATATAAAAAAAATATTTTATTCACATTTATATATATTATTAAAAATAAATTGACACTCAGCAAAATTGGTTAAACCGTCCAATGATACGCACCAAAAACTTGTAACCGTCATTAAATGTTTATTGGCAGTCATAAGAAAAATTAATTTCCAGGCTTGACAGAGCTCTCCCCTTTGGCTAGTAAGCCAGAAGATACGTCTGCCTCTAGATCTACAGTGATGGGTGGGATCATTGGGTGGTCATAGCCCTAAAAGCGAAGACTAGGATTAGCCTGCACGAAGCTGTTAACATCAATACATTCGCCACTAAACGTGGAAGTCCATTAAAATAAAATCCCAAACAATCCATTCAAACAAATAATCCATCCACTCGCTAATGAAAAGAGCGAATGTAGCTCATCTGAGTAGCCAAGGAGAGTGTCCTAAAATTTCATTCTTACTATTGAAGGTGAGAAGGTAGGAGAGACTCGATCAAAAAGAAGGAGATTTACATATTGTTGGTTCCATCCATATAAAAAGGAACCCAGAGAAGATCCCCATATAAAAGTAAAGCTTCAGGTATAAAGCGGCTCCGAAGAATAATGATTTTTCATAAGGTGGGATATTCAGGAGTCAAATTCGGGTTGGTTTTCATGAAACCACTTCGTTCCTCATCTGACTTACTTCCGGGACAAATAAAACTGCTAACGCGCCTTGTCCAACGATGTCTGCTATGAGTTCCAAAAAAATGGGTAAGGGTTAGTTTTAATTAAACCTTGCTAAATTACCAGGTATGTATGTCTCTACTCTCAACCTGGTCCGAACCGTCATTCAATAGCTTGGTTCTAACTGGATGGGTACGGGTTTGTATGGCCTCGACCTTCTTTATGGATTGGATGTATTAAACCTTATTCCAAACACGTTCTGCAAACAGTAATTGTTCTAAATAAGAGCCAGCCATAAAAAGGAATGGTGAGAAAAAACATAAAAAGGTAAAGGGAGGGATGAAGTGAAAGGCCAATAGAGTTAATTTCTGTACTGGCACCAATAAAAGCAATATCAACAGCCAGCACAACAGCCTTATGGGTGCCCAATGGGTAATTTCTATATGGTTTTGTTGCCGGTTCGTCATGCTTCTAATCGGTAAGTTGATTGGAGGACGGGTATAAATTATCTCCTCTCAGGATGCTTTGCTTCATAACAAAACCTTGCAGCCAAATGTTATGCAAGTTATTGTAAAAAGTTAAAAACACATTATAGATATTAGAATGTGAGTGTAATCCTGTGGTCTTTTCATATTCTGTTGTGGTGAGTCAATCCAATAAAATCAATTCCAGGGAGGATAGGTAAATCCCATGGCCAACAAGAGACCATTGGGTAGTAGAGAATGGAAGGGGATACTGTGCATCTTGCTGAAGACACCAGTTTGTTCTTTTGATATAGTATCCACATCCATATGTAAGAGGTTTCAAGTTCTAACTAAAAAGACATTGACAAATAAGTTAATGCAGGGGAAAATATCCAATGTATAGGATTCTCATAAGTCACTATGAATGTAGAAACGATCCACATGCAATATATTCATTCCTCACTCTAATCCTTGACAATTTTCATGATTAATTTTTCAAAAGTAAAAAAACCACAGTAAGCAAAAATAAAATGAGCTGCTTGTTTACCATACTCGAAAATAACAGATATGAAGCTTACCTCAGGACTGTTTATCCTCACCTTAAATTTTGATGAACCTGTATGCAATCTTGATCTTCACTAATGTATGCAATCTCTTATAGTATTAGAGGTACTATCTTTCCCATAGTGCTGCTTCAACCAATTAGTTTGTAACCTAGTGTGAGACTTAGCTTGAGATTTCTGTTGTAAAGACTAGTTGGAAATTGTGTGGTTGTTGTGATCCCATATTGAACCAGAACACTCATATTGAGGATGTTGTGTGTACTGCATATTCATTTGTTATCTCATCCCCATAAGAATACAAGAGCCACCTACAGTTAAATAAAAGGAGTTGCCTCTTTTGAATAGGTCGTTGTGAGAGGAAGAGCCACGTGAAAGAGCAGAGGAAGTAAAACCTAATTGTTGCTATCCATCATTCATGTGCCCCAGAGCTGTTAACTGAGTATGATGATTTCGGAATGGAGGTGCCTAAGTGTAGTAGACATGTTGGGGGCCCGTTTCAGCCAGTATCAGATACTATATAGAGTTAAGCATGAATTTGAGCATAGGTAAATGATCAAGAAGATCTGCAATTTGTGCCAGATGAAACTGGAGACTCAAATAGCTTTGAGACAAATTAAAACACTGAATCTTAACCTATAAAATTGGTATTGTAAAGTATTATTTTAGATAGTTTTGGAAGTTCTTTTATTCCAAAATGTTTCCCTTTGCAACAGTACGCTTGTAATAGAGGTAACTATCTATAATGAAACAATGGGGAAGTTTTCTTTTGTAGTTTGTGTCATGTTTGTTGATTCTTGAAACATACGATTTTATTTCTATGAAATTAACTTAAGCATATTGATACTAATGATTCCAGTAAAAAACATATTCACTTGGGAACAAAAATACATGTAAAATTAAAATATTGTCGACTCACCTGAATGTGAACTTCAAGTGGTACTGGCCTTACACTTGGCTTGAAGTTGAAAATACCAGCATCATCAATACCCATCCATTCAACTAAATCACTGTATAAAATTTACACTATAAATAAGATGACTGTATTAAAAAAGAGGACAGAACTTAGAATATCCCCTAGAATGGTCACATAGATACTAAAAGCAAGTCATAATCTAAAATGGTTCCCACTCTGCTACAATTTTTATGTATGCATGCACTTTTATAGAAGATAAGTGTCGATTCAAAAAATATGCAAAGTTTACATATCTGGAGCATCCATCTCTCACTTCTCCAAAAGAGAAAATCAGCTATGTTAAGGTTTTCATTGTGTTGCCCAAACACATGCAGAACAGAGCATCCAACACTCACTTCTCCAAAAGAGAAAAGCAACTATCAATGTTAAGGTTTTCATTGTGTTGCCCAAACACATGCAGAACATAAAAGTAGAAATTTCCACTACCAGCTGATAGTGAACCATCAGGGTATCTAATCTCCTAACGGACAAGTTTTTGCCATGTTTCAATCGCAAGGGTTTCAAATGTCATGGTTTAGAGCAACAAAACTTTAACCAATTTTTTGTAGATTTATGCTTAATATCTATGCTTGTTGGAATAGCCATATTGGAATCAAACCAAAACTATAAAATACTAAGTCATGTATGTACTATCCTGTGATACTATACTATACTGATGCAAAAGACAAAGCAGGAATAGTTCCCAAACTCTATTACATAAATTGCCATTTATTAAAGACTCAAATTATTGAAAAAAACAGGTATTATAAATAAACCTTACTGAGCATTAGCTAAAGCAGTTGAAAAACCAACAAAGCGGACGGGGTGTGCTATTTGTGAAGAATAAATCTCATTCTAGAAACAATAACCTACAATGAGATTGTCCTGAAGTGTTGATCTCCCAATAAAATTGGCATACATGTTTGCAAGGGCACTCCCTACAAATACATCTATTTATTGTAGAATCAACACTCCCCACAAAGACATTGATTTGTTGTAGATCCTAAAATGAGTGAAATCCCTCATATTCTTAGCAGTAGATCCTAAAATGAGTGAAATAAGGCATACCTATTCCTCTGCCTGCGTTCACTATTCATATTCTTAGCAGTAGATCCTAAAATGAGTGAAATAAGGCATACCCATTCCTCTGCCTATGTTCACTGTTCAGTATGCCCATTTCTCTATGTTCGATGAGCTCTACAGTATATAGGTCCATAGGCAGTCAGTCTGTAAAATAAGAAGGGATCTAAACTAACACGCCTAGGTAAATCCATTCCAAGCAGGCAGGGGAAGTGTGAAACATAGTAGGGTTCAAATTTTAGTGGTTGTGGAGGGAATGCTTTTTTTAATTTTTTGAAATTATTTAGCTTTAATATATATATATTATGGTATAGATTAAGTTAATTAGTTAATAGGGTGGCAGTTAGCATATATATTAAGTTAATTAGTTCATAATAGAGTAGCATTTATGGTGGGAGCATTTTTAACCAATTAAGAAAAAAAATTCACTTAGAGTTTGGGAGAAATTATTAACAATCAAGTAGAGGTATTAACTTAAAAATACTCAAATCAAGATAATCAAAAATATTATTGTAAATATGATAAAAAATATTGTTGTAATGGAGAACTATGGAGAACTATACAATGATAATTCAATAATTTTATTGTAATGGCTGACTCTACAATGATAATTCAACATTTGCAAAATCAATTGTATCTTCCAGATACTTGTCTAGAGAGATTCATTCATAGAGATTAGATGTTGGCAAAAAAATATAGAATTATATCTTGAGTCCTCATAAGCCTTAATAGTTTAGTACATTTTAAAGAAAATAAGGTTGTTTCGTTAGATGTTGGAATGATGGGTATAAATAAGATACAGTACCTCTTATATCTCATCTCCCATGAAGATTATAAGTATAGAATACTAAAACATAATGGAAGTGAATTTAGGAGACAAGATTCAACGTCACATTAAGGTGAAAGGATGGGCATTAAAGATATTGGCATTAAATACCTACTCATTTGTTCAAGCAAGAGGTGAGATTTATCAACCTTGCAGCAATAAATTAGAGTTTTGAAGATGTTATTTTCATTTTTGAAATTAGTTGTAGTTTTGTCTCTTAGCAAGCAATATGTGAAAGTCAACAAAGTGAGATAAATTAGAGTTTTGAAGATGTTATTTTCATTTTTGAAATTAGTTGTAGTTTTGGCTCTTAGCAAGGAATATGTGAAAGTCGACAAAGTGGGGTTTTTTGGGTGTGGTTGGGCACTAATATATCTAGTGAGGTAGGTTATAGGTGCAATGTGTTGCTTCCTCTAGCTCTATGGATTGGCTCTAGTTATAATCTTGTATTGTGGATCAAATCTAGTTTGAGTGTTGATTAAATCTTCTTATTTTGGTCATGAGAATTGTTTTGCATTAGGGGTAGGAGTTGTTTTAGTTTGCCATGTAAACTCAATTGTTGGTTTTGGAAAAGAATGGAAATTCATAGTCACTTTAGTTGTTGCATATATGAGAACTCAAACCTACAAAGAAATCAATGGAGAAATGAATGACATTAAGAGGATATCTAGGTAGCCCTCTCACACTTCAATAGAAGAATGACCAATCAAATTGAAGACCAGAGAGGAAGGAATGCATAGATTTCAAATATTTTGGCTTATTATACATAAACAAAATTAAGAGGTTGGAATCATATTACAAGATGCTTTGTGAAATGGTTGTATTCCTATCTAGGATCTTGTACTTTCACAATGACCCATCACATTCTTGGTTTCCCCTACAAAGGTATTTATTGGTTCTATTCAAGTTTCACTAAAATATAAGGACATTGATAAAAAAACACAAGGCAACATTGATATCAGAATGGTATATCTCAAGTACAATATTTAAGTTGAAATAAAATAGGAAGCCCTTAGTGGGCATGAATTCACCTAAGTTCATTTTTTAGTTCATGAATTCGCCTAAGCTAAAGACTAACTTATACAGATGTCTGAGAAAAATGTCTAAAATATTATAAAGAAAAGGTTCTAGGCAAACAAAAACAAAATGTTTTTATTGCAGTGCTTCTCACATATACATACAATTTACTATTTTTTAGAACCTTTCAAAAGGCCTATTTCAAACTGGTGAACTAGCAATTTGATTCCCTTCTCGAATGAGGGAGTGGGAGCTGAGAAAACTCCAGGCAAAAACTAGAAGATATTGCAAATAAATTATTTAAAGAACATGGGCAGTGGACCATAGTTAATGCAACTAGTTTTCCATATGCCCTCAAATCAGGGACCATAGAATATAAAATCTTATTAACTGACTATCAAAGGGAATATGAGGCACAATTGCAACAAATTTCTGGTCACTTTAACTGTCCCATATTTCTATATGATAAAAAATAAATGACTATAATTGAAAGAGTGATTCAATTTATCGAATGTAGCAATGTACGGATTAATACAGAGTACTGCATGACTATTAACATACTGACAAGCACTTACAATAAGCATATAAAAGCAAAAGTGCAAGAGACAAAACACAGATTGGTACTTGCAAGAGTAGCACTACAATAGGAAAAGAGAAATTCAAATTAAAAGAAGAAGAGGAAGAAAATGAACAAACAATAGAGGTTCAGAGAAAATGAATAGATATGAACCTGAACAATTAGAAGAAATGAGATTAATACAAACAATGTGAAAAAGTGAGTTAGTTTATACTGGAGGCATACTAAAATGAATGGCATAGCCCTGAATAGGTGAAAGCATATGCATCAATATAATAGGGAACTTGATATGAGTCTATGACCAAAGTAACAAAATGGCTTCACAATCCTGATCTTGAAGAAATTGGTGGGGTTCGGAAGACAAAACAGACCCAGTCATCTAGGAAGACATCTTCTGGAGATAGATGAGTCTAATGATATCTCTATTTTGAACATAATTTTCTACCTCAGTGAGTCTACTAGCAATTTTATTTGCTTTCCCCATAAAGGGGATGCTAGTAGGGTCAATTATGTGCTGACCAACCGCTCTACCATTCTACATATCTATCACACTCTGACTGAACTTTAACATATGATCACCCTTTATTGATTCCTTTTTTCCTAAAATGTGTACTTAGAAAGCCCCAGCTAACAAGTTCCAGCTATTGCATTTTCTCCCTACTTTCTTTACCCTTCCAACCACCATCATGAAAACTCTGAATTCCTGATCATATTCTTTCAGAATCTGCTCAAGACTCCTCCATTCAAAGCATTGATTTCACTCGACAACAAAACCCACCCATGATCTTGGCTCCTTCCCCATGAATAAAGTGGTATAATTGAAAATAGAAAGCTATGCATATAAATATTAAGCATAATTTTGCTCAATGCCCTGGTCTAGCAATGATTACTCGGAAAAAAATATTGCTCCCTCCTTAAAATAAAGGACCACAAGCTACTGGCAATAAGGAGGAATGAACTCATTTCTTGACCTTCATACCTCTCCCAAAACCTTTATATCCATCCTAGAGAATACACAGGAGGAACTTCTACTTATCTATGCCAAAGTCTATATTGAAATGGATTTGGGAAAATGTTTAATAGAAAAAATCTTTCTAGATTTCTCCAAGTTTACCTGTGAACATAGTTTGTATTATAAAATTGGTGTATTTAGGTGTAGAACCTATTTTAAACATTGTCATGAGGCTTTCAACTGTGAAACAGAAATCAACCTAACAAACAAAATCCTTTAAACAAGGAATAAGTTTGCAGAGTGCTTCAAGAACATAAGAAAGAAATCAGAAAATCTAGGGTAGAGGATAGCATGAATGACAACAAAGAGCAGAAATTAAGTTAAGAGAATTTTGGAAGATATTGCAAAAGCAACACTTGTAATAGTGAATGTATCATGGAAATGACAAAAAGTGAATTTGATCACTTGTTTGAATAACATCGAAAAAAAACTATGGTTGAAATTGAGACCTTCTGGGTAGCCTTCAAGGAATAGTATATTAGCTAATATAGAAGGAACATAAAGTTAAAAATTTTGATGTAAAAGTACTTGTCACGTTATCTTAGATTTTGATCACTAGTTTGAATAACATCGGACAAAAACTATGGTTGAAATTGAGACCTACTGGGAAGCCTTCAGGGAACGCTATATTAGCTAATATAGAAGGAACATAAAGTTAAAAATTTTGATGTAAAATTCTTTGTCATTTTATCTTAGTTTAACCTTTACTGCATTGCTTTCCTTTGTGAAAGGATCCCAGATTTAAAGGCATGTATTATTTCAGCAGGCGAACCCTTTTCTAGCCAAAGATATGTGTAAGCATAAAAGAGGACCCAACTCAAACCTACAATAGAAATCTCAGTTCCTTAAACTTTAGCATAGTTTGAAGCCTTGACATTATAGAATTTATAGTTCTTGTATGCATAGTAAATTTTTTAACCATAACACATGTGTGCATACTTTGTATTCATGAAAGCAAAGTGTCATACCTTTCCAGATCTTTGATCTAGAATAGTAAAGCTCAAAATTGTCTTCAAACCCGGTGCTGGTTCATCAATTGTGACAGTCACAAATAACTGTTAACCAAACACAATATAAAACCATGAATATTTCAACACTACTTGTGAGAAAATCAGTATGTGACAACACTATCAAGCACACCCCTTTTACATTATTATCAAATTTGTGTGATGAAAACAGTAAGAGAAAATAAACTTTAGATAAAAAAAATTGAACTCTACATATTGCCAGGAAAAGAGTTTCATCTTCTGGGATTAATGATAAGATTTGGGTTGAGTAAGTAAAAGCAATCAAATAAATGATGGAAAATATAAAACAAATGCAGAACACCATACATTGGAACTTGTATCCACTTTAATATCAGTGGTAATATTATTATTCTTCAGTTGTGTGTTCAAATATCCCAGAAAAACTCTCCTTTCTAGATGCCAGTAGATGTAAATTCCTGTGAATTACAAAGATGTGAGTAGGGTTCAAAGTTTCAAACCATTCACAAGAGAAAGTGAAAGCAATCTGGAATCCACTCAAACATAAAATTGCCTAAGATAGATCACAAATAGACAACAATATAACCATTGATAATGAAGTACAAATACTAGAAGTATTTAACAAATATTGTCTAAGAAGTTAATATTAATACTTCAGAGTTTAGACTACTTTTTCCCCAAAGGATCCAACCATCCAAAAATCAAACCTGAGCAGGTTTGTAGAAACTGAATTTTCACATGACTGATTAAGGAAATGCAAGAACATAAGGAGGTGGAGGGGTGAATAGGGGCCATAATGACAATGCCATCCTCACACATTAATTTTCCTGAGTACTCCTCGGTACTTTATTCAAAAGAATGCTAATTTCTAATAATCAGGTTATATAGGACACAAAGGAGAAGATCAGGAATTTGTCCACAAAAATCCCTAAGATGCATAATTCTTGCATAAAAAGGAAATCAAAGTTTGAACAAAGCTACAGCTAGGATGGATTATCTAGCTATCCATAATTAAGCACCAACCAAGCTGTAAATAAGAGCATCACAACTCAAAAAACTTGCTTAGACTCGTTCAAAACATGGCTGAACTTAGTCAAAATTCAGCTAATAGACCAGAACATGGATATTCTTCGACTAGATTTTAAATCATTTTTATAACATTTAGACTGATGACAGTGTCCCTGTTTTTGCTGAATTTCATCTAGTCTGTATACTAGATCTTATTCGTTGGCTCGTTGAGTTATTGGCCCAATCCAAATCAGATGACTTTTGATATAATACATATCCTCCATGGATCCAAGAGCATGGCATGGGAAGAAAACATTGAATAATGAGAAGAGAAGAGAAGATACAAGGAGCATAAATGTAGAAGCATAGCTTTAAGATTCATGGACACTCAAAATATAAGAAAAAAAATTTCATTTAAATTCATGAGGAAGCCATATCAACTTTGTCGAAGGTGGGAACCTTCTTAGGATATAAAGAGCTATTATTGGCATCCTTATGAATACAGTCAAAATGTAGTCATCACTGAACGCAATTCTCAGATATCTACGCGTAGTCTTGTGAGGATGGTGGCATGCATTCAGACCTAAACAAATGTAAGGATGTACCATAATTTTTGGTGTACGATACATATTGTTAAACAATAATATTATAGGCCTCTATCACCGACTTCCATTGGACATAAGCTAAATGCTTATATTTTCTACCAACCTTTACATACAAATTCTAGAGGAACTGAGTGTTGCGTGCCATATTTATGCTCCCACATTTTGCAAACATGTCTGTCAGGGAATTCACCAAAAGCACATCGAACTGATATCCGCTTCTGATTATTTTTTCATAGATCTCCTTACCCAGTTCCAGAGCTGCCAGGTTGCCACATGTTGGGAGGATAGTGGTGAAGGATTTTGAGTTTTGTTCCACACATGCCAATTCCATTTGATGAAAAAGATGCAGAGCCTCCTCGCAATGCCCATTTTGCACAAATCCGACAATCATTGTATTCCATGAAACCAAATCTCGTTGGGGCATTTCATTGAACAGCTTCAGGGCTTGGTAAACATACCCATTATGTGTAAACCTTGCAATCATAGCATTACATAAGACGACATCTCATATAGGAATTTTGTTGAAAAGTCTCAGGGCTTCACCTGTAAGCCTGTTCTGTGCAAACGATGTGATCTTCACATTCCATGAGGCTATATCTCATTGAGGCATTTCCATAAAGATTTTACAAGCTTCATACACAAGCCCATTCTATCCAAATCCAGCAATCATTGAGCTCCATGAGGCCATGTCATGTTAATGCATCTCTTTGAACAGTTTTGAGGCTTCATCAACAAGCCCATTCTGTAAAAAACCTGCAATCATCACATTACACGCGACGACTCTTATTTGTGGCATTTTCTAAATAAGTTTTAGGAATTCATCAGCATGGTCCTTATGTGTAAATCCTGTAATAATCGCATTCCATGAAACCACATCTTGTTGAGACATTTCGTTGAGTAGTTTAAGGGCCTGGTCCACAAAACCCTTAGCTGCAAGCCCCGCAATCATTGAATTCCATGAGACCATGTTTCTCTGAGGAATTTCATTAAAGAGTTTAAGGGACTCATCAACAAGCCCATTCTGTGCGTACCCTGCAGCCATTGCTGTCCAAGAGACAATATCTCCTTGATGCATTTTGTCAAACACTTCGCGTGCCTTCTCTATAAACCTGCATTTTGCATACATGTCTACGAGGGAACTCATCACAAAAACATTGGACTCATATCCACATCTTATTATATGTTGATGGATTTCCAGACCTTGCGCGAGGGATGGTAGGCTGGCATAGGCTAGACAAACAGAACCAAAAGTGAATTGATTGGGTTGGACACATGTTTTTTGCATTTGGTGAAAGAGTGCCAATGCCTCCACAGATAAACTCCATGTTTTATAAAACCTGCAATCATGACAGTACAAGAGCACACATTTCGCTCAAGCATTTGATCGAAAACTCTGCGAGCGTCCACCACATTTTTGCACTTGACATACTCATTGACAAGGGTATTGCTTGAAACTATTCCTGCCATGAATCCTATTTGATTGATATGAACGTGGACTAATTTGGCCTCCGGTGAGGCTTTTCTCTTAATGCAACCTTGTAAGAGACACACATAGGTGTGAGAATTGTGGACATGGTTGTCTGTGGTATTTAAAATGTGCAAAGCCTCCTTCAAACATCCCTCATTACAGAGTGCTGTGAGATGGTGGGCTTAAGCATGATGAATGTTAGCATTGCAGTGTGTTTGACTTTGAACACTGATACTAGTGGCAAACAATCGGAGTTGAAGGTGGTGAAAGATCGTCCTAATGAAAAAAACCATTTTTCTTACCAAAGCCCAAAGGTACTTGGAATTGAGTTCATTTCCATGACGCTGCTCTCGCCACTCACCACCACTGATCAAATTTGAAGGGTGGGTATTAATTTCAAATGGCGGTCCTCCCGCCACTCACCAGTGATCAAATATGAAGGGTGGATCTTAATTTCAAATGGAAATGAATTTATTCTTGAAGCCCATATATAAGTAATTGTATTTCAATTGATAAGTATAACTTACCTAAATCTTTCACCAAAAAATGTAAAAAATAAATATTGTTTTTTCAATTTTTTATAAATTTTAATAATTGAGCACTCCTTAATATTTAAATGAAAAAATAATATATTTTTAAAATAACTTGTTTTGAACGCATTAAGTTGTCATGTGTGTATTATTAATTTTACACTTCAGTAACATAACAACTGTTCTATTGTAATTTTTTAAAGTTGGAGTACACTTCATTTTACAAAAAAAACTACTTAGACTATGTCCTAACCATGTTGAGGCATTCTAGTGCAATCCAAGCTTGAGAGATCTAAGAATGATAAGGAATGGGCACCTAATAGGAAATAAACATAACTCAGAAAACATTAAAAAAAAAATCCTACATACCAAGCAAGTTAGCAAATCTAGCATAATCGGGGGCAGGGCATTAAAAATTTTTGTTTGACACTTGTCATGAAAGCATGCATGTATGGGATGGAGGGGAAATTTAATCAAGCACAAGTCAATTGCAAGGAATTCAATTGAATCCTTGCAACTCACTGCATGTCTGAGTCTCAACAATCCACCTTTTAAATTGAACCAAGATACAAAAAGAAGTTTATTAATGGATAGATTTGAGAAAGTCCTAAGTGTGAGTAATTAAGGGCTCGTGGCAGGTTAAAATTTGTTGTGTTTTGTACCAGTCCATGATTCAGTGAATCGACAGTCATAGGTAGTATTTTAATTTATTTAATGAAAACATCTAATGCATATACCTCTATGTTGAAATTGTTTTCCATGCCGATGTATGCCACTACCCTCTTTATTGTCTTACCAAAAGGCATGCTAATGAGGAAGAAGACCTAAAATTATGGACTTCACCTTCAAATAATGCCTTGCAATCACATTGGTAAGGAGTGATAAGAATATCATAAATGTGTCAAATATTAGTTGATATTGTTAATTAAAGACTTATATGGTAAATTTTATATAATACTTACTTATACTTGTCTCTTACTCTTTGCGTCTTGACACATTTAATATTTTATGGTTGTCTCTACGCCTTGACCCAATTCGTATTATAAGGTGAGGATGTGCATGCATAATAATCCTTAGTTATGACTATGAGATGAGGATTTAAAGGGAAGAGGATGTAAAGACAAGTCATTTTTATATGTATTTTGGTGGCGTTGAGGACAAATGTTGTGAGAAACCACAATATTTGGAAGGACAGAGGGAGATTACATCACGATAATGCCACCCATCAAATTAAAGACTATTCTTGAGCCAAAAATTGTTTTTTATTTATTTATTAATAACCATTGTTTCTCCATATCATGTGCCCAATGACACTTCTCTATAGCAATGCATAAATCGACCTCTGCATAGTTTGTGATCCTAGCTACATGTCATTATTTGTATTTGCATGACATTGAGTGTTGTTTATAGTTGTCATGAGTCCATGATATTCATGCAAGAAATTAAGTCTTATAGAAAAGGACTCATCAAACAGACCTTTTGAATTTCATTTTGATTTGGATAAATATAGTTGGTATGACTTATAGCATTAGGTACAATTGTAAAACATTCTTATACATGTATTATAAGGCCATCATAGTGATATGATTAATTCTAGTAATATGGTTAGCATTAACGTATCACACCCATCATTATAGCCTAGCATGTATGCAAAATGATACACCTATCCAACTAAATTTTCTGAATTGTAGCATGTCTATTCATTGATGCTTCACACCCAAATAGCCTATATATATATATATCGTATGTTGTATTATCTCAACATATAATCATAAGAAATGATTGAATTATTTAAATTAATGATTTTTTTTATGATTTATAAATGTTTTAAATTGTTGTGTAAAATAAGTAAATGTAGTTTAATTGGGAGGAGTATTGGTGGGTGAGGATGGGGTGGTATGAAGAACAAAAGGTCGTAAGGGTACAAAATAATGGTAGAGGTAAAAAGTTATTTGACTACTTGACGAATCCATTGGAAGGCTTGGGTCAAATTTCATCTCTCCAATTTTTGTGCTTCTTTTTCGAGAGATTACACAAAAAAGTCTCTTCTTTTTGCCTCTAGGTTATATTAAGAAGAAGAAAACAACTTTAGTTTAAGTTACTATAGAAACTCAAACTTCATTCCAAGAGTTAATGTCATGAATAACTATGAAGACCCTTCTAGGGAAAAGGGGAAGGTATTATGAAAGTCCCTCGTAACAAGTTTCACCTCTTTGCGGCTCTATGTATTTTGTTAATAGAAAAAAATTTACTTTCAAAAAATACAGAAATCACAAATCTTGGGAATTTTAGGTAACCTTTGAGTTCTATTGCTTTGTAAAACTGTCTTCATAGTCTCTAATAGCATCTAAAGATTTGAGTATTTCAGATCGAGGAAATAATCTAGTTCCTTGACCCATTCATCTGGAGACACATAAACACGCATCCATGACCTCAATTTCCTCTGTTGTAACAAACTTGTGCGTCCTCATATATGTAGCAATGCAAGAAGTTCTCTGATTGCACAGACGCAGGGGGTTTGATTGGTTAGGAACAATGAATTTGAACTTTTAGCTTGAACCTAGCCCTCTTCTTCCTGGAAGGGATATCAGTATTTGAAGTTCCTTAGGGTTCATTCCCATTAGGTCTTGAACGGGGAAGGGATCCCAATGGCCTATGTTGGTGTGGATATGAAAACAATTTTCCCTAATTGAACCCTGTAACTGAGATGTGTGTTAGGGGTGACTGGCCACTTCTACATCACTTGAAATCATTGTAAAAATCTCAACCCTGAAATCATTTTCACCCTGTAAATTGTTTCAACAATGACGCATACAATTTCAAAATCTTATTGGGGCAAATCTAGTAAAACATTATTTTTGGAGGTTGCCCAGATTGGAACCTATTATGATCAATGGGTAAATAAACCCCTATTTTTTGAGGTTGCCCGATATGGAACATGTGATGTGATGAGATAGACAATTTATGACAAATATGCTCCATCAAACATTTAGCGATTAGATTTTTTTTTTCAAGAGGAAATCAACTCCCATTTTGATGAGAGGAGTTTCATTAGGAAGTTTTAAAACTGTAATATAATTTATTTGGATAAAATATTTCTCAAATATTAATTCTTAAAAATAAATATTGAAAAAAAATACACTCAAATATTTTACAAATAGAAAAACCACACTAAACATTTTTCTAGACCTAACTTTCTTCCATTAAATCTAGTTTAAGATATATTTTATGAAATTAAAAACCAACATAATGGAAAATTTTCTTTTGTTAAATTCCTATGACATTTGTGAATTTTTTAAATGCACATGACATGGCCAACATTAAGTACATCATCCTCCTTGTCATTAAGATCATCATCCTTATCAGCATTAAGTACATTCAGATCATCATCCTCATTATCATCATCATCGTCAACAATAAGTATATCTTCAACAAAATCATTGTCATCATTGTCATTATGGTCACTCTTATGCCATTAGGATTCATGTCATGTAATTGTTAAAGTAATTTATATATGTTTTTCCAATCATTTCGATGATAATAGGGTCATTTAGATGTTGTTATAGACATTTAGGTTCCATTAGAATCAATTAGGATCCAAAAGTGCTACCACATGCATAATCATCATTGACATCCACATTGTCATCATCATCATACAATAAATCAACATCATTGTCGTCGTCTTATATATCATTAATAAAAGTGCGATAATAATGAGTAAGGATCCCACTACCTCACAAGAATGGATGATATGTCTTATAATTATCAAATCATATCCATATGCTCCACTATAATTATCGTAATGCATCGTTGTCATGTTGTTAGGACCAATCAGATGAAATTAGGTTCTATCAAATGTTGTTGGGGACACTCAAATGCCATTAGAGAAATTTAGGTGGCATTAAGGTAATTTACCCCTCATTAGGATTAATCAAGATCCAAAAGTGCCATGATTACAATAATTTAGGTTCCACTATGATAAATCAAGATCCAAAAGTACTATCACATGAATCATCCTTGTTGGTACACTATGGTCTTGTGGGTGAAAGGGTTGTCCTCCCTCTTTGTTGCGACACCTCTTTTTAGGCTTGTGCTTGACTTGGTCTTTTGTTTCCTTGTTGGTCCTAACACCCCTCTTTGAGTGTGGTACCTTGACCCTTTGTTATGACGTCCTAACATCTATTTATGTTTTAATTTTTGGTAACCCTCCTAAGTGTATGGCGTCTTGACCTTTGAAGTGAAACCCTAATTCAATGAAGAATTAGAAAGTATCCTTCTAGAAGCCTCAAGATCCAAAAGTACTATCACATGAATCATGATCAATGGCATTGGCATTGATATATCTGACGTTATGTCGGACGTTTTCCGAACACAATTCCTAGCTCTAAACCTAGTGCAATTCCTTGTGCGGTTCCTTTCGAAATTTATGGCATTATTCCAGGTGCTATACCTGGCGCTAAGTTGGATGTTTTCTAGGTGCAATTCCTATCTCTATACTTGGTTCTATGTTGGATGTTTTTCCTGCTGAAATTCATGGCGTAATTCTTGTCGCTAACCCTGGATTAATATATGGTGTTATGATATTCAGGACGTTTTTTTGGAGGCTATTCTGGGCATTATATGGGATGCTTTTTTGGACATTAATTGAGATGTTAATTGGGATGATAATTGTGATGCTAATTTGAACGCTAATTGGGATGCTAATTGGGACATTAATTGAGATGCTAATTAGCGACCAAAATAGCGCCAATGTTTAAAAAGGGATGCAAATAATGCCATTAAAAGTGCCATCCCGTGGAAAAGCGTCATCTTTGTGCAAAAAATGATGAAAAATACACTACAAGTGACAGAGGACGCTAAAAAGGAAGCTAAACGAGATGCTAATCATCGGGTTTTCTTGTAGTGATCCCTCACCATCACAACCCCTACACCCCCATCGTCCCTACCTGCAACCTTGAAGACATGGGAGCCACGGGACACCATGTCCCACCCTTGTCACAGTGGACCTTAATCCTCCTCACCTCTTGCACCCACCACCACAAGCCCCACAACCCCCATCCATGGTTGTTATAACCCTTTCCCCCACCCACTCTCATCCTCTATTGTTACAATCCCTAGGGCGTCCCACCCATTATTGTCATGGGACCCTCGGCCCACCATGCCCCACCACCACCAATGCGAGCCTTGGGTACCCCTATCCCTCACCCCTACTGCCATAGGCACTAAGCCTCCCATCCCTAGTCACCACCACCCCTTGCCCCTATGTCCCCATCCCAAACCCTAATTCTCATGGACCTTTGGCCCCCCAACCCGTAGCGGTGATCATTACAAACCCTATGCCTCCCAACACCCTCGTATTTATTGCCACTATCCCAAAACCCCCCCACCTCACTTGTACTTTCCATCCTTGATGAGCCTACCCAATGCCCACCAATCTCCAAATCCCAAAGGGACCATGGGACCCCTTGTGGAAAGTCTCTCATGGGCCATAACCACCCCACTCCCAACCCTATGCCTCAAACTCCACACCCTACCTTCACTGATGCGAGTGTCCGATCCCCCTACCCCTCACTTTGATCTCCACAAATCTTACCCCTCCCCCAAACCCCAACCCAAACAACCCCTGGGAAACCCCGCCACCCCCCAACCCCCCCCCAACCCTCATTGTCACATGTTGTCCACCCCCCATACCCCATCTCAAACCCACAACACCAATGGCCCTCAACCCCAACAACCATAGGACTGAATACAACTTTTATGGGCCCTACTCCCCTAGCTCATAACACCACAAGCCCTCAACCAACCCTTGCCATACAAGCCTTGCACCCCCTATCCCCAACCAACATCACCATGAGCTCTACACACCTTAGCACCAACTCCTAGCTGCCATTGTCACAAGCCTTAGGCCCCCTCACTCCCACCCCCAACCATTGTGGGACTTGGAACCCCCACCACACTTTAGATACCCACCACATGCCCACAACATCGCAAACGCTTAGCACAACTACATCGAACCTCCACAACCACAAGCCCTTGAGACCCCAACTATGGACCCTTAGGCCCTATCCCATAGCATTGCAAGCCCTCATCCAACCTAAGGGACAAACCTCACAATTTCAAGCCTTGCAACCCCCAACACCAACCCTCGCCACCCCCTAGCCCTATCCATTTCCACTACACCTGCCCTCACCCTAGCTCCTAGGCCAATCCCACTTGCCCTCACCATGGGCATGCATTGTCACATCCTTGAACCCCATACCTACAAACCCCACAACTATTTCCTTAGGCCCTCCTACAATCCCCTCCATTATGCCCCTAACCCCCCATCATAACTCCTCTCATCACCCGCCAACCCCTTGTCACCAAGTCGAGCCTCCACAACCACAATCCATTGACACCCCACTATGGGCCATCACGCTCTATCCCATAGCATTGCAAGCCCTCATCCAACCTAAGGGATAAACCTCGCAATTGCAATCCTTGCAACCCCCAGCACCAACCCTCGCCACCCCCTACCCCTAGCCATTTCCACTCCACTTAGGCCCTCCTACAATCCCCTTCATTATGCCCCTAGCCCCCCATCATAGCTCCTCTCATCACCCGCCAACCCCTTGTCACCAAGTCGAGCCTCCACAACCACAATCCATTGACACCCCACTATGGGCCATCACACTCTATCCCATAGCATTGCAAGCCCTCATCCAACCTAAGGGATAAACCTCGCAATTGCAATCCTTGCAACCCCCAGCACCAACCCTCACCACCCCCTACCCCTAGCCATTTCCACTCCACTTATCCTCGCCTTGGCCCTTAGGCCAATCCCACTTTCCCTCAACATGGGCCCGTATTGTCACATCCTTGAGACCCATACCTCCCATCCCCACGACTATTTACCTAGGCCCTCCTACAATTCCCACCGTTGTGTCCCTAACACCCATCATAGCTCTTCTCATCACCCCTCAACCCAAAAATTTTACCCTTGCCACCTCCTCTCCACAGCGGCGCCCTTAAATCCCCTTCACCATCCCTCTTTGTTGCACCCCTTTTACCCCACTTCCCCATTGTGGGACCTAGAACTCCCACCATCGTAGGCCCTGAGGGGTTCCCCCAGCACAAGCTTACAACACCACAAGACCTAGGCCCCCCACGACAAGCCCTCAGCCCCACTACCTCAAAATTTCACAACCACAAGCTCTTGAGCCCCCACAATGGGCCCTCAGTCCCTATCCCATAACACCACAAGCCCTCAAACAACCTGATGGAAAAACCTCACTAGAGCAAGCCTTGAACCCCCAAGACCCATCATTACTAGCTTTGCACCCCCTACCCCTTGCCACTACCACCCCACTTTCCTTCACACTTGGCGCCTAAGCCAATACCACTTACCCTCACCATGGGATTCCATTGTCGCAGCATTGGGCCACATAACTCCTACACCCACCAATACTTCCCTAGGCCCTCCTACTCACTATCCCCGCCACTATGCCCCTGCCCCCCCATCATAGCTCCTATCACCACCCCTCAAACCCCTACCATTTCCTCCCTCGTCACCACAAATTTTGGACACTTACCAACTCCTCCCCCACCGTTTTACCCTTGACGCCCCTTCACCATCCCCCATTGTCGCACCCCCTTGACCCCACTTCCCCATCCCACATTGTTGTGTCCCTCGCCTCCCCCTCCTAGCCTATCCAATCTATCCTCTCCTAAGCTACCTAAGCCTAGACTAGCCTAACTGCTCTAGCCCATTCCCTCATTCCCTATCCTTGGGTAGCTAACCCTCCTCAACACTAACATACCCTATCCTCTTACTTAATCTAGTCTAACCTACCCTCACCTCTTACCTAATCTAGTTTAACGTACCCTATTCCAACTTAGCATATTCTATCCTAAGCCTAACCTAATCTACCTACTTTATCTTACCTAGGACTACTCTACCATCCCAACCACCCTAATCTAACATCTAGCTTATTCTACCTCAGCTAACTATATCATACCCTATCCCACCCTACAGTAACAACATGGCTTACCCCAAGCCTACCTAACCCTATCCTATCCTCTTACCTAATATAGTCTAACCTACCCTTTCCAAACTTAGCATATTATATTCCCTTACCGAACCCTACCTTACCATCTAGCTTATTCTACCTCAACTTACTCTATCGTAATCTAACCCACACTTTCCTGCCCTCTATTAGGAGCATCGCTCATCCTAAGACTACCCTACTGTAGTTTACCCTAGCATAAGCCCAACTCTACCTTAGCATGCCAACCCCTACACTAGGTCATCCTCTCCCTCCCTTACCCTAGTAAAATCTAACTTAACAAAGCTGCCCTATCTTATAGCCAAACCTAACCCAACTTACCATGTATTAATCTAAATCCTATCTACTTTCCCAACCTTACCCTACCCCAGAATCTTAAATATGGAAAATTGAGCTCATACTATTTGGATCTGTAGCAAGCCCCAATTCTTGTTTGAGAAATTTCAACAAAAGATGAAAGCATGAAACATAAACTTGCAAGCAGGAAAAAAGAATGGGGAGGGCTTGCCATTCATATCAAAACCAAATTCAAAAAACACAAATACTAACAAGTGAGCTACAAAAATAGCCATTTGAGAAATATCTATAGCAAGCCCCAATTCATGTTTGAGAAATTTCAACCATAAATAAAAGCATTGTTTCAAGCAATCAAGGATGTTCCCATATATACCAAAGTAGCTAAAGAATGTGCTTATGGAAACCAGGTAGTCAAAAAATATCCTCAAACTGTAACATGTGATTGGTCAATTAGCAGATCTAATGCTTTTAAAAAAATTCACTGCAAAATATGCAGATCCTGGTAGCCCAATAGTTGATGTTCAAATCAACAATGTCCACATTTAAAACACTTTGATAGACTTAGGGGATACTATTAATGTTATGAAAAAGGAGACTATGAAGAAACTTGAATTGACCAATATAAGACAAACTCTTACCATTCATACTATTTGGATTTGTAGGAAGCCCCAATTCCTGTTTGAGAAATTTCAAAAATAAATGAATACATGAAACATAAACTTGCAGGCGGGAAAAAAGAATTGGAGGATTTGCCGTTCATATCAAAACCAGATCCAGATAACAAAAAATATTAACAAGTGAGCTACATTTAGATGCTCAAACATGGACACATGAGCTCGTATTATCCAAATCTATAGCATTTCTTCCAGCCCTGACTAACAACCCAAAAACTCATTTGAGAAGTTTCAATCATAAATGAAAGCGCAAGAAATAACTTGCAAGCAAAAATAAATGAGGACTTGGCAATTCATATCACTGCAAAAGCATGATATGATAGTGATTTTATTAAAGAAGTTAACTCAAACCAACTACGTTAACAAATCCATATTTGGGGAGATGTGAATAAGAAAAACTTTTGGTTCTATATTATATCTATCATTCGATTATTGATTCGATTATGGAATAGCAAAATATAAACAATTGTAATAAAAAGGATGAATATACTGCATCATTTCCTTGAAGATTTTAAGTTAAACCTTAATTTTAGTCAATAAGTGTTGAGGAGGATCTACAAACTCGGATGGGAGAAGATGTGAATTTATCAACATCTGATTTTGTATTCTATCATAGGAATTGGAAGATCAAAATATAAATGACTGCACTATTTTCATTGGTAGAGCCATAGTAAAAGGGATGAATATAATACACCATTTCCTTAAGACGATTTGGTTGGCAAGGAGATTAAGTTGCCCTTCAATTGAATGAATATGCACTTAAAGTTCTTGTGATGAAGTTACCAAAGTTGGATACATATCAAATTTAATATATCACATCTCTAACCGCAACAATAACTTGATACATATCAAATTTAATATATATTATATAAAACCAACTCCATGTAGAATTCAAGATGGCCCAGACAGATTTACATGCAGAATCCAAGATGGCGGAGAGGCAGATCTTCTTTTATTTTTAATAATGATTGAAATTACTAAATTTAGTTTCAATCTATCCGAAATTTGAATCTTCAGCAAAAAGAAAAAAATATTATTCAACAAATCACAAATAGCATGTAAATCTTTTTTGTAAAGGGAGAATTAAACGTTTTACATTCACATGTAGAATCTCCTTTTTATAAAGAGAGAATCAATACTACTCCTTTTTATTCTTAATAATGATTGAAATTATTAAATTTAGTTTCAATCCGTTCGGAATTTGAAACTTCAGTAAAATGAGAGAAATATTATTAACAAATAAAAAATAACATGTAAATCCTAAGGGAGAAGTAATATTATGTTAGTCGAAGATCTACAAGAAAAGTCTCGTTTGAATCTAGAACCAATCTAAAAGATTTATATCATTAAATTCTTTAAAAATTGGGACTGCAATAGTTCAACATAACCAGAAATCAAACTCGGAACTAACTCACTCACTTTGAAATTATATGAGAATTGTGTAGCTGAAATTGGAGGGGAGAAAGCCTTCCGTAACGAATATTTTCCCTCAGCTCGTCAATATGTCAGAGCTGTGGCAGTTCACGTGGGATGAATAATGAGATGGAAGATATGTGAGTTATGTGAGAAGGCATGCAGTTATGTGAGTTAGATAAGCCTCCCATAGTGTGAATCAAATCACCACAGTAACAAACATAGAACATTTAGGATCCATTTCACCATAATTCATTTAAACTGGAGTGATTTAATAAGTGAATAAACTTAATTTTAATTTTTAGTTAATTTTTTAGTTTGAAATAATTAGTTTTTTTTAATTATTTAGATTTTTTTTAAATAGCTTCAAAAAAATTTAAAACATTTATGAAAGTTACATTAAGAAGCTGAACTTTATTAACGTTTTCCATATTTTAAAATTAAGAAATTGAATGAAATGTAAAGTTTTATTTTATATATAGGATTTTTGTATTATGAAATGTTAAGTTTTTTTTTTTGGATTTTTATATTATTTTTAATATGAATGGAAAAATATATTATATTATATATATTGTTAAGTTAATAATATAGTAATGATTTAAATATTAGTTTTGGATAAATAACTATTTTATTTTATAATTAATGAATTAATGTAATTTTTGTTTTGTAATTAATATAATTTTTGTGTTTTAAGTATTTAAAGGATTTGATCCTTTCCATGTTTCATAAAATCATATTTAAGATAAATAGATTTATATTGGTAAGCAATATTAACATAACTATTAAAATCTTTATTAAATTGAACTTGTGTCTAACTTTATGTCTGAACTGGACCAAAGGATTTGAACTATATCAAACTCGGATAGAGAAAGACGTGAATAAGAAAATCAACATTAGTATTCTAACTTGGAATACCAAAAGATAGACAACTATAGTGTTATCCTTGATAGAGCCAGAATAAAAAGGGAAAATATAATGCATCATTTCCGCTGAGGATTTCAAGTTAAACCTTCATTCCAGTCGTTATGAATTAACTGGATTTGACAATGCACAACTTCTGCATACATCATAACAGTATATACATCATTGCACATTTTATTGTTTCTTCCGTTTGTGCAAGTAGCTGTCAATGCAGTGCAAGTAGCTGTGACGTGCTAGTTATCTCTTTGGTATTGATGAATATGCTGCCCTAGCTGATCTCTTTGTTAAACTACAGTAATTAAATTAGATTTAAGTTGATTTCCGTCTCTGTAATTTCTTCTTTATATTAGATTATCTCCACACTATGTTATTTACATTGCATTATATGAGGATATGAAACCATTTCATTGGACACTTATAAATGACCCTTGTGAAGTCGATCCACTTATTTTTCCATCTCCAGAGCTGGATGTTAAGTATTTTGATCTAGTTCTCGCCTACTGTGATGCTACATACAACAAGGTTGTAGTTGAGATTCGAGAGTGCAGAAATCACATTGAAGCCTATATTAATAATTCTCTTGGCCCCTTCCAAGATTTTGATTAGTGAGCCAATATAATTTAGTTTTTCATATTGAACCTCAACCTTCAAAGATCTGGGATTTTAAATCCGACGAAGACAAGATTACAGCTGAGAATGCAGAAGCAACAATGGAGTAATAAGCCTATATTTTTCCCAACCTCTGCCAAGATTTTGTCTAGTGAGTAAATACAATTTAGCTTTTTATAATGAAACTGAACCACTAAGTTCAGAGATCCTGGGATTTCAAATCTGACAAGGTCGCTCTTATTAAAAGTTTAACTAGTTTTATGGGGATAGAAAAGATGTGGACTCAAACTAATGGGGCATATTTTGTTGAATGCGAATAATTAAAGGCAATTGGATGTTTTGGGATGGTATTCCGAGCGTCTTTGCTGCATTGTTTGACAATGACACTGAAATGATTCAACTAGCAGGTTATGTACGAGGGCCTTTGCTACATGTAATGGTTCCCATTCCTAGTCCAATCACAATTGGATGCTACAGCACCCTCACAGTACGCCACTTATCACCTAAATGAGAACCCCAAAGGAAGCACCCCCATTCAGAACCTAAGTTTTAAGTATTTACAAAAAAGTTGTAGATGAAAAAATTCACATAAAGATGAGCAGAAGCAGGGCCGTGAGATAACAATGAATTACAAAAAGAGAGAGGAACAGAATTTGCAGAAGAAATTGGAAAGAAATGCCTACCTTGAATTAGGAGCCGAGAGCTTGCATGAATCGGTTTCACGTTGCTTGCTTGATATCCTTAAATGAGCAGGGGCGTGCTCCATGTGGCGAGTCCATGAGCAGGGGCTGCTCATCCAGCTCCTGCTGCTATTCCAATAGTAAACAGGCACACCCACAGGGCCACATACAACACACAGATATACCCAGGACCTAGACAGCACAGTAATACATAGAAAGAGGAGGAAGAGCTGAATATCAGTGAAAGGCACATATATTTAAAGAAATTTTTGTAATACTGTGCTGTTTGGCAAAGCAAAACTGCTGGAGCTGAATCTGAAAGAGCAAATAGAACAGAAAAGAATGAGAGAAGAGAAAACAGAACAGAAAAGCATGAAAGCAGAACAAACAGAAAACCTTAAAGCTGATGGCAAAGTAAATAGAAGCGTACGTCTCCAAATCCAGAGACAGAAAACATAATACAAAACCCTTGAATATATGTGTATCATGTCAATAAGGGTGAAAAAACAGATATGCATACGCTGGGAGTCACTTCTTTGAGATGTGCTTCCCTTCATCTATTAGAGTCCGCGATCTCAGCTTGCTGATGATCACTCAAACGTCTGAACCTAGACAGCTAAAAAAGGAGAAAGAGGAAGAAGAGGTGAATATCAGTAAAAGGCACATACATTTAAAGCAAAACTGCAGGAGCTTAAGCTGAAAGAGCAAACAGAACAGAAAAGCTTGAGAACAGAGCAAACAGAAAACTTTAAAATTAATGGCAAGCTAAATAGAAGCCTACACCTCAAAATCCAGAGACAAAAACCACAATACTAAAACCGTTGAGATATGCACGCTCGGAGTCACTTCTTTGAGATGGGCTTGTCTTCATCTATTAGAGTCCGCGGTCCCATTGTCGCTTCAGAGTTTTCTGATCAATTTCTTTAATGTCTTGCTCTGCTTTTCCTTCTGAGAGAAGTCGATTAATCCGAACTGGGCACTCGTCCGATTAGCAATATCATCAACCTTAATGACCCAATTGAGATGGGAGATTGGGCTTGGAAAAGGAACTTCTCTTGGTACTACTGCAACTCATGATTGAAAGCTCGAAGGAAACAAACTGTAGATCACTACGGCTCGACCGATTATTCCTGCAATTAAATGGAGGAGTGATCAACCTGCTTGTGATAACACAGAGGCCACCTACGGCTCTTGTGCCTGCCATAAGCCGCTATTTAAATTAAGCCTTTGGAATTAATGCCCTCTGCTCTGCTCTCTCATATTATATCTTCTCTAGGATGGATATGCTTTTGCGATATCCATGGATATATGTTTTTCTGACTGATACTTTCTTGCTTTTGCAGTTATGTTTTTATGCTTTTGCAATGGATACTTTCTTGCTTTTGCACTTGATACTTTACTGCTTTTGCAATGGTTTTGTAACGGATGTTTTTTACTGCTTTTGCAATGGTTTTTAACTGCTTTACTGCTTTAGCAATGGTTTTTGCACTTGATACTTTGCTGCTTTTGCAATGGCTTTGTAATGGACACTTTCACTGCTTTGGTAACATATTTTTTTTTTCGCTTTTGTAATGGAAGGTTCCGAGATTCACAATGTCGTGGCAACTTGGGAAATCTTTATCGTGGATTCACAATGCCGTGGATAGATGATTCATTATCGTGGCAACATTGATCGCAAGTTGGGAAATCTTTATAAATGATAAGCCGTAACCTGGGAAATCATAGATATCATAAATAAATATTTTTAATTTATTATACCATTTTTGTACGGAAATTATTTTAATTTAATTTATTAAAAAAATTATTTAACACAAATCAATTTAAAAATAAATTATTTTAATTTTAGTTTACTTTAATATAATTTTTTGTGTGTGTTTTGTGTCGTATAGTTTATAGTTATTTTTTTTTAATCTATTTTTTTGGTAGAGGGTTGTAGGCAAAAAAATGTGAGAAACACAATTATTGAAAAATTAATCAAAACATAAAGAAAATCATTTAATAATTTAGAAAGGTTTAGTGAAGGCCTTCTTAATTATAGGCAAATTGGTACCTTAGAAGATTGGGTGAAGATCCCTAAATTGGTTATAGTGGAAACTATAGGTTGTCTCTTGTTTTGCTTAAGGAATTGCGTGCTCAAGGACTTACTTATTTCTAAGATGTTGTTATATAGGAGAAGCATGGTGGTAGAATGATTCACGGCTAGAGAACACCTGAAGACCTAAACTTGCAAGTAGATATGGCAGCACAATGGTCCCTCTACACTAAAATTCTCAATAGTGCTATTGCATTACATGATTGCAATGATGAGTTAAAATGGTGTAAGAGCAAAGCTAATGGTGTCTTAATAACGAAGCCTGGGTATAAAGCCTTCATTGAAGATTATATTGAAGAGGAATGGGAGTGGTGATGAAGCATAGTCTGAAGTTGGATTATGATTTAAAACAAATGAAAAATTCTTTGTTTAGCATTGAACAATAAGATTCTCACATGGGAAAATGGTCAAAAGAGGAACTGGTGTGGTGCTAGCAGATGTGTTCTATGCAAGGAAAAAAATGAAACCGTAGATCCTTTATTTGTCACTTGTCATCTTTCAAAATATGTGTGGAAATAATATTTTAGTCAATCATCAGCTCAACAACATGGGAAACTGTAATCTTTAGAGTGTTTTGAAACTTGGATCAAAGATAACTATGCCACAGGTCATGGATATTTGTCTTGCTTTGTTCTATGAGGGCTCTATCTAGTTAGGAATAAGATGATATTTGTACAAATAATTAACAGTTGGTAAAGTAACTCATGCAATTGAATTTCCTTATAAAGAAAGTTGAAAAGAGCCAAAGAAAAAGGCAATAAGATTCATACATGAACCTACTATTAACTCATCCTTTCCTTGGGCCTACTTTTATGGGGCTTCTCATGGAATCCCAAGTAAGTGTGGTGTTGAGGCCATATTATATCTAAGTAATCACCATTATTTTACTTTGAGATATGGAGCTTACATGGGAACCAACAAGAGAGAAGAGGTTTATGGTTTATGCTCTATGGATTTTGATGAAAACAACTAAAGAAAAAGGTCTCAAAAATCTACAAATATTTGGAGACTACAAACTTCAAATAGATTGGACAATTCGAAAATGTCATATCACAAATTTGACTCTAAGACCTATCATGGATAGGGTTTTAGTGCTAAAAAAATATTCTGATTCAATCTCATTTACTCATAGCTACAAGTGGTTCAACACAAAAGTAAATTCACTTTCTAAAGTAGTTCTTATTGTGTAGGAAATTTCTTATCAATTCAAGGAGAGAATCTTCTCCTCACACTCATACATGTTTATATTTTGATTCATTATTGGTGGTTTTTATTTCAAATGTAAGAGAAGCCAACATCAATCTTCGTTGATTTTTGTTTTTCTAGGAATAGGTGTTTTCTAAAGGGTACTAAGAGATAAAGACTACGTCACATGGAACCCTTCTAATTTTTTTGAAAAAAATGTATTAAGTAGTTAAGGGAGAAAAAAAAAATCTTAATAATATATAAGAGCAAAAAGACCAAAAATTGTATATTTTGATTTCAAACTTGAAATAAAAAAAAATATAAAGTTTTTTTTCTTTTAAAAACAAAAAAAAAAAATATTTAGTACTCTTTTTATTTACTCTATAATTTCATAATTATTTTTATTTACTTTATTATTTTTTGTATTTTGTGTTGTGTGATTTATTTTAATTTTTATTTAGTTCAAACCATTTTATAATTTATTTTTATTTCTTTTACTATAGTATAAACTTTATTTGATGCAAACCATTTTATTTTGTGTAGTAGAAAAAGAAACCATTTATTTATATATTTTCCCTTGAAAAAAAAGATTTATATTTGATATTTCAAAAAATAAATCAAATTATGCATGATCTAGCTTCTAGGCTTTTAGGTATTAACCTTCTCCGCTCTATCCTTTAGATACGTATTATAGCCTTCCATAAAGGAAAATCTATACTCTAGCTAGTTTGACTTACAACAAAATCATATCACTGGTTTCAAACCATTATGTAACAACAAAGTCAACTATACTCTAGTCTAACTTGCCTTGCATCACATTAGAAACAAATGATAATAAAAAGTTGATAGCTTCATAGGAAAGAATAGAGGCTCATGCTTTGAATCCTTAAGGGACTATAATGCATTCAAAAATTGTTAGGTCTTGATTCATTCTTGGATAAACTATATGCACATTTTGATTTATCTCTTACAAATATCCCCTTTGAGTGGAGCTCATCGATAAGTGGATAAAAAATACACTAGTTTCCACTACACCTAATCCAAGGATCGAATCCTATTCTTATTCATTCCCCTCTTCCTACTTTACGGGAAAGCCAAGAACTTGCAATTGGGAAGTCTTTTAACAAACCTTTCAAAACACTTGAAGCACCTGACATGGTTTTATTTCTATTCAGATACAATATTATCCGTACTTTATTCAAATCGTGTACTTTTGCGAGGAGATATTGATCACTATTTTTTTTCTAAGAATTATACTAAAATATGGATATGGGTGTCGCAACCCTCTTTTTCCCTTCAAAAACTTGCAAAATAGATGGACAGTAAAAATTCTTTCTTTTGGGACATGAGTATTGCTCTTATACCAAAGGTTAACTATATTTGATCTAAATATGCAACCACACACAAGATCTCCAAGAATAAGATAGAAAAACCCCTTACTTTATTAACATGAAAACCCTCAAGGTGGGACAACACTTTAGAGTTGATCATTTTATGGAAGGAATCCCCTAATGTTCACTTGCCCTTTTTAGGGGATGGCCTCCAATTAAGCAGAGCTCCAATTTGTAATATGACTCACAAGACATCTTATTACATCATTTCTACTTCTTTATAAATTTGTATCTAACCTCCTAAGAACTTTCCAAATAAGGAACTTTCTAATGGGAAAAGCCTCCTAGTCAGCCTTTTTACAATTAATGATTTTCACACTACATCTACTTCATGAGAATTATTTAATAGAGACAACCTCAATATATAACATTCCTATCTATCTACTTAATGGGGTTAGGGTAGGACCCTAACAACCTTGTCCCTAACCCAAATTGCAACCTACTTTTTCACTTGTTTGAGATTGATTAAGAACTATAACATGGTTGATTTACCTAGAGTATTTTCAACTTTTTCCAAGTCTAGCTTCTAAATTATTCATCATTTGACCAGTCATGATTGAATTTCAAAAGTGTTGGGGGATTCTAATCCTCCTATAATTGAAAAACCATTGGAATATGCTCAAAAGAACCCCTCTTTCCAACCAAATATTTGAACCTAACATCATCCTCTACTATCTATGTTGCCTCTAAGAAATTGTACACACATTTATAATTCCCATCCCTACCTTGTCTAGAGTTTCTCCAAGTGGAAACAATATGAATTGGTTGTATATCAACCAAAAATCCTCATACAATTGTTACAAATAATTATCCATAGAGTTACGCCTAGCTATCTTGTTCGATATTTCTCTAGAATTTAAAGTCAAATTGAGATCACCTCCAACTATAATGTTATTCCATATTAACTAATCTTCAGCCTTTATGATATCCCAAAAAAACATTGATCCCCATAAGGACCATAGAGTTTAACCAATGTGAACACTTCATTTAAATCCTTATTCTTGCTTTCTAAGGCTATACCTCCAGTTAAAAAATGGGTAAAAATGGCTTGAATAATATGATTTCGCCCAATCATAAGTCCTCCAAAAATCCCCTAAACATCAAGAGAACAAAAAATACAACTCTTCAATCAAAGAGACAAAATTTCAATAGCTTTGGAACCTAAAATCATAGTTTCTCGAATCATCACCACATCAAGATTACACACAAGAAACAATCTTTTTAGGGATCATTGTTTTTAAGCACTCCCTACCCCTCTAACAATTATAAATAAAATGATCATGGGGGAATTGGATTTAGGATTTACCTACTCAAAGAACCTTATTAATGATCAATTGTTTTCCTTTCTTAAAATTATTGCATGCTTTGTGTTTTGCTAAAGAAATATGAGATTTCCTCCCCATAACATAATGGTTTCTAACATTCAAGGATAATCCCCCCTTAATTCCTACTACATAATCCATTTTAGAAGACTTTCTAGGATGTAACCCATAAGATGATTGAAGAGAATGCTTATATGTGATGTACTTACAAGGGTTTCCAACAAAGAGTGTCTTGAAAGGATCTTGTAACACACACACAGGATAATAAATAATAGGTGATTATCTAAGGGACTCAATCCTTGTGAACAATCATCAAAGGTTCTTGTTAAGAATCTATATACAGGCCTTATCATTGTATCTCAAAGCATCCCATTACATACACTGTTATTCAATATATTTTCTTTTCCATTATGAATTATAATTACTTGTATTATTCTTATAGATAGTTAATCTTTTAACCAAATTGGTTCTCCACATTGGTACCAAAGCGCTTTTGTTGTTTACTAGTTGTTGGCCAAACAAAATGTTAGTTTTTCTCAGTTAATTCACTTGGGATATTTATATGAAAGAATAACAAGCACAAATAGATATCAAAGATACACAAGACACATAGATTTTCATTAGGGAAACCATAAAGGAGAAAACCTCGCAAAATTCCTTAGAATAGTTCCATCACAAAGACAAGATCACAAGATGGAATAAACCAAGAACAATATGTCTTCTACAACTCTCTCTCTTCCTCCTCATTGTCCTCTCTCTCCTAATGCGCACATGAGAGAGTGAATGAGTATGTGACAAATGAGGAGTGATCCTCCCTATTTATATTTGTCTGTTGAGAAACTAACTCAACTAACTAGGTTATTTAGGTTACCTTTGGGACTGACCTACCTAGGAATACTCAAAATAGATTTTTATTTATTTAACCTAGGGACTATTTCCCCGACTTACAATGGAGGGTTTACCTTAGTGACCATACACAATGATGACATCCTGAAAAGAGGGAAACACAGTATGATGGGGGTAGAAAAATATACAATAGTAATATACATTAGAATATCTTTTGAATTTACAATTACAACAACACTCCCTCTTAACTAGGAAGGTATTCTCTCGCCACATTCATCAACACATCTGGTCATCGTCATTGAGTCATCATCGTCGATGATGCCATTATCATCATATTGTCCAATCTATCTCATCTATACATCATAGGAAGTTTCTACATATCCATCCTTGTTTCATGCTAGATGTAGGCCTAGTCCTCATCTAGGTATTCATCATATTCATGAGAAATTCATCATGTAGGTACATCCCAGGACCATTCTTTACATTTCCACTGCAATAACCTGTGTTTCCTACCGTCATCTTGATATATCTAGATCATCTCTCTGTTATGCACAAAACAAAACAAAAACAAACATATCACAACCCAGATGCAGACCACCTGCGTTCTACCAACATAGGAGCATGCTAGGATCTTTCATGTCACTAAGACAACCTGCATCTTCCACTATGCAAGAATTGCTTAGGAGAACAACTAGTGCATTACGTCTCTATTTGATCAACCTGCATTCTACAAACATAGGATCACACTAGGACTTATTCACGTCACCGAGAAAAAATACGTCTACCATTATATGAGAACTACCCAGGTGCACACCAAGTTCCTTGTGACCTCATCATCTCCAACATGGGAACACACACATACAAGGACTGATTATGAACAAACATCCTACGTACCATGCCAATACTTTTGTGTTCCTGGTGAACCTCAAGGACGTAGTACATCCGAACAACCTGCGTCTTGGATCTTTTCTATTCGGACAACCTTCCAGGACTTGTTACGTCTGAGCAACCTGCATACCATGCTAGGACCTTTTTACACTCTGGACAACCCAAAGGACTAATTACATCTGAACAACCTAGGTCCTACGCAACGATATTTTACATTGCAGATAACCTATACCAGGACTGATTACGTCCAATGATAACCTGCGTTCTATGCCAGGACTGATTACATCCTAGGACAACCTACAGGACTGATTATGTTTGAGAACCTGCATCCTGCACCAAGATATTTTCTACTTGGACAACCTATCTATTTTTCCATGTGACATCTCATGCATCTATGTCTTCTGGTCTCTTGTCATCTCTAGCATAGGAGCACACTAGGATCTTTTATGTCGCCAAAACAACTTGCAACTCCAACAATGCTAGATCGCATCTCTCCCTCTTTTTAGGGACCTCTATATGGATCACATACTAGAGATTCACTACTCCTCTCTGCATTATTCAAAAAAATCAATTCAGATCAAGCAAATCAGATAGTATCTTTCAAAAACATGCTACCTCAAAACTAGCCAACAAAGCTGCAACATATTCTACCTCGATTGTACTCAGCACCACACAGGACTACTTCCTCCTAAACCAAGAGATCATATCGGATCTCGAACTGAAGTAACATCCCAAAGTGCTCTTCCTTTCAGTGTCGTTTCCTTCCCAATTCGAATAAACATAATCATGCAGGTTAATGTTCTTATTCGTATCATACTTGAGCCCATAATCAATTGTACCCTCCAGGTACCACAATACATACTTTGTGGCAACCAGGTGAACATTTCTCAGATTCGTCAAGAACTGGCTCAATGTGTCCACAATAAAGCATATTTCTAGTCTTGTATTTGACAGGCACATCAATGAACCAATCATATGATGATACATCGTGGCATCAACCAACTCTAATGAAGCATCACACAGTAGCTTCAAGTTTGATGCCATAGGTGTGGTTGTCACCTTTCAGTCCAACATACTGCATAATTTTCTTGACCAAGGAAAATTCCATCTGCACTTTGCCACACTTCCATGCCTAAGAAGTAGTGCGCCATCCCTAGGTCTTTCATATTGAATTCAGTGGAAAGTCTCCTCCTTGCATGCACAATGAGTTTGTCCTCTCCTGTTAGGTCATCTACATATACCAGTGTTCCTCCTTCAACCTTAAAGTAAAGGTTGGAACCCACTTTAGTCTCAATGAAGCCTAAGTCCATCAAGAAGTTTTCAATCATGTCATGCCACTTCGAACTCAGATATCTTCTGCAGTCACTCCCTATCGAGCAGAGCATAATCCTCCCTCTGCATTTTGTACTCTATGTATCAAAACATTATGTACTGGAGTGACAAGTAGCATCCTTTGCTACTGATATTCTATGTATCCATCTCAGGTCATTGGATACCAAGATCCTATATCTTGAACTTTGTTGAAAAGTTCATCCTGCACCCATTTGTGAGCTTTTCATCCTCTATAGGCTTCCATATTCAACTGTGTAGAAAATGTTAATATCTTCATCACTCTAGGTGATCTTCAATATCCTCATGTAACTGTATGTGGTATCCCATGGGTTCCTTCTGAGCTCATACAAATCCTTTTGTGCACATGTGGTTCTCTTCTCGATAAACATTTCTACTTCATTAGAGAAGTGTGTCTGGTCAAAGGAGTATGTCATGCCATAGTCTACTCCCTCTTTCTGAGAGAAACCATGAATCTTGCTTTGTATCCTTCGATGATGCCATATGTTGCATGCTTTATCTTGTAGATCCACATGGAAGACACTATGAAATTCCCTTTAGGTCTCGGAACCGCATCCTAGACATCACTCTTCTTGATCAACTGGTACTCTTGGATCATAGTCTCCTTCCATTTATTCTTGGAAATCCCGTCATACTTTTCTTCATCTTGAATAATCTCTTGTGTCCAAGATGGTCTTCATCTCTCAAGGTGGATCTACCTCTCTCTGAAGCTCTTTCTTCCACCACAGTGTCTCTGAATTTGGAAGATTTAGGTTAATATTCATGTATGTTTGTTGGAGTGAATCTTCTAACTGAACTGTCGTTACTTGTTCAAGTCTCATCCTTATTTTCTTGTAAGTGACTATAAATGATCTTTCCTACAAGTCAAATTCATTTGCATGATTAGAAACATTTCATTATTTCCAAAACATATTAATAGTGGCAATTTCTATATGTCACATAGTCATGCAACTAGCTAATGGTACAACATTCATCCATATCCCGTATCCATACGATAACTTTCTATATTCCTTCCATATCTACCATAAAATTATTAAGATTGTGCACTAATCCCAATATGTTAGCAAAGAGGCTTCATTATAGATAAGTAGCAATGGAATGTTATATAGCACCATAGAATACTTACCCACAACAACTAAATATATCTTCACCATAGGCCACCTATGGCTCTTGTGCCTTTGCTCTCTGCTCTCTCATATTATAGCTTCTCTAGGATGGATATGCTTTTGCGACTGATACTTTCTTGCTTTTGCACTTGATATATGTTTTTCTGACTGATACTTTCTTGCTTTTGCACTTGATATATGTTTTTCTGACTGATACTTTCTTGCTTTTTCACTTGATGCTTTACTACTTTTGCAATGGTTTTGTAACATATGTTTTTTAAAAAAAGTTTTTGTAATGGACACTTTCACTGCTTTGGTAACATATTTTTTTTTGCTTTTGTAGTGGACACTTTCACTGCTTTTGTTACTGGTATTTTCATTGTTTTTGCGGACTGTTCTGAGATTCACAATGCCCTGTATAGATGATTCATTATCGTGGCAACATTGATCGTGAGTTGTATTTCACATGATATATAAGTAGAAACTTGGGAAATCTTTATAAATGATAAGCCGTAACTTGGGAAATCATTCAGTAGTGACTGAGAAATATTTATTTATGATATTAGATATCATAAATAAATATTTTTTATTTATCATACAATTTTTTTAGGGAAATTATTTTAATTTAATTTACTTTAAAAAAATATTTAACATAAATCAATTTAGAAATAATTTATTTTAATTTTGGTTTACTCTAATATAATTATTTTTTGTGTGTTTTGTGTTGTATAATTTATAGTTATTTTTATTCATATTTTTTTAGTAGAGGGTTGTAGGCAAAAAATATGAGAAACACAATTATTGAAAAATGAATCAAAACGTAAAGAAAATCATTCAATAATTTAGAAAGTTTTAGTGAAGGCCTTCTTAATTATAGGCAAATTGGTACCTTAGAAGATTGGGTGAATATCCCTAAATTGGTTATAGTGGAAACTATAGGTTGTCTATTGTTTTGCTTAAGGAATTGCATGCTCAAGGACTTACTTTTCTCTAAGATGTTGCTATACAAGAGAAGCATCGTAGAATGATTCAAGCTTAGAGAACAATTGAAGACCTACACTTGCAAGTAGATATGGCAGCACAATGGTCCCTCTACACTAATCTTCTCAATAATGCTATTGCATTACATGATTGCAATGATGAGTTAAAATGGTGTAGGAGCAAAGCTAATGGTGTCCTAAGAACGAAGCTTGGGTATAAATCCTTCATTGAAGATTATATTGAAGAGGAAAGGGAGTGGTGATGAAGCATAGTATGAAGTTGGACTATAATTTAGAAGAAAAAAATTATTTGTCTAGCATTAAACAATAACATTCTCACATGGGAAAATGGTCAAAAGAGGAATTGGTGTGGTGCTAGCATATGAGCTCTATGCAATGCAAAAAGATGAAACTGTAAATCCTTTATTTGCCACTTTTCCTCTTTCAAAATATGTGTGAAAATAATATTTTAGTCAGTCATTAGGTCAGATATACGGGAAACAATAATATTTGGAGTGTTTTAAAACATGGATCAAAGACAAATATGCCACATGCCATGGAGATTTTCCTTGCTTTGTTTTGTGAGGGCTATATCTAGCTAGAAATAAGATGATATTTGAATACAAATAATTGACAATTGGTGAGGTAACTCATGCAATCGAATCACCTTTATAAAGAAAGTTGGAAAGAGCCAAAGCAAAAAGAAATAAGATTCTTACATGAACCTACTATTAACTCATCCTTTGCTTGGGCCAACTTTTATGGGGATTTTCATGTAATCCCAAATAAATGTGGTTTTAGAGGCCATCCTGCATCTAAGTAATCATCATTATTTCACTTTGAGGTATGGATATTACATGGGAACCAACAACAGAGAAGAGTTTTATGCTCTACGTATTTTGATAAAAACAACTAAAGGAAAACGTCTAAAAAAACTACAAATCGTTGGAGACTACAAAATTCAAATGGATTGGACAAATGGAAAATGTGATATCACAAAATGACTCTTGGACCTATCATGGATAGGGTTTTAGAGATAAAAATATATATTTTGAATCAATCTCATTTACTCATATATACAAGTGGTTCAACACAAAAGTAAATTCACTTTCTAAAGTTGTTCTTATTGTGTAGGAAATTTTCGTATCAATTCAAGGAGGGAATCCTCTCCTCACGGTCATACATGTCTATATTTTGATTCATTCTTGGTGGTTTTTATTTCAAATGTTAGAGAAGCCAACACCAATTGTGGTTGATTTTTGTTTTTATATGCTTTGATATTTTCTAAGGAGTACTAAAAGATAAAGACAATATGTCACATGGATCCCTTATAACTTTTTGAAAAAATGTATTGAGTAGTTAAATGAGAATTTTTTATTCTTAATTCTATATATGAGCAAAGAGACAAAAGAAATTGTATATTTTGATTTCAAACTTGAAATAACAAATATAATTTTTTTTGCTTATATATATATATATATATATATTACAATCAATTTTATAATTTTTTTTACTGTTTTTGTATTTTGTGATTTATTTTAATTTTTATTTAGTTCAAACCATTTTACAATTTATTTTCATTTATATTATAGTATAAACTTTATTTCATGCAAACCATTTTATTTTGTGCATTATAAAAAGAAACCATTTATTTATATACTTTTCCATGAAAAAAATATTTATATTTGATATTTACGCCGACGGCGTTTTCCCTATGGAGACGCAGCCTCAGAGGATTCCTCATCTCCCTAACCATTGACAAATCGACAGGTGCACGACAGATTAGCGAATGGATTCAGGACAACTGTTGTGTCTCGATTTCAAAGGAAATTATTTCCATGTTAATCAAATGGCATGATGGAAGTTTTTTTTGTTTTTTTACTCCTATTTAGTTGGGTCCCCGATTCTACAGTCTCGATTCGGGAACTTCTGTCCCGCAGACCGCAGGTGTCCTCTGTGTTACGGTCGGTGCTGCAGGTGAATGGATTGATGGATTGATTTCCAATTGCGGATCGTTCTTTGAAGTTGGTGTTTAGTGTGTTTTCCTGATAGGTGGCATGCATATTTTCACTACACTTCTATATGTTGTCCTAAACGATATAGGATTTTACTGTCCTTCCCTGCAGTTCATTTATTTCGATTCTGCAGAGTCCTTGACAAGACTTTAGACCGACGATTTTGTGAAAGTTTTCGTCTAGCAGTTTTTGTGGCTTTAGCCTAAGATATTATGGACAAGTTTTCTAGGTTTAGGCTCACAATTTGTGAGGTCATTTTGGTCGAGGTTTCATTTCACTGGCGCTTCACTCAATTGAATACACTTTTCCCATGTCCCTTCATCCACTGGAATTTATGTTTCATCAATGCATTGTTGCTCAATTAATGCAAGAAAGCTTGTCATATGATTCAGACATGGGCCAATATCTTCATTTTTGCTCACCTTATGGTGATATTCAAAATCTTGTTACAATACTTAATTTACCGCATTTGTTGTTGCACCGCATTTGCTTTGCACATATAAACAGACCTTCACGTAACCACTATTTCTTACTATTTTCTTCGCACATATTGATTTTGCTTCACTTCATTTACACTAGAGAGTTTCCAACAAAGGTTTTCGTACCTTCTTAAATTTGCAGGTATTCCTTTAGTCTGCTTAAATGTTTTGAATATTCATTTAGTCTGGTTTTGAGATGGTCAAACACCTTTGTTTTGTTTTGACCGTTATTGCTGCTATGTTGCAAAATTACTGACTTGTATTGGTTATGTGGCTTCATAATGGTGTAATAATCATGCTATGTCAATAAAATAATAGGTATCAGATTTTATGATGGAGTTGTTTTAGCAAAGGAATTCAACGTAAAACATGCAAGGCTACTATAACAGTGGTCGCTTCCGGTTTCCCCGATTTTTGACTTCCGTCAATGGGAATCCCATATTTTTAGTTTATCTTGTTGATTTCCAATTTCCACTTTGGAGAATGCAGAAATAGGAATTTACATTTTCCAATATAAGTTTCCGTGCTTTTTCGAATTCCACTTTCCGCTGTGCGTAATGTGGAAACCAGAAAAGTATGTTGCAGTTACTTTTTCGGAATGCATAAATCAGACTTTTTCATGCTATGTCGATAAAATGATAGGTATGTGATTTTATGGTGGATTTGTTTTAGGTAAGGAATTCAGCGTAAAACTTTCAAGGCTACTATATCAGTGGTCGCTTCCAGTTTCCGCGTTCTGCTTTCGACCGTCCGCTTTCTGAGGTAGGAAAGCTGAAGAAGTTGTTTGTATAAATAGAACCTGGGTAGCAGTTCTGCATTTTGCTTTCCACAGTAAGGAATGGGGGACATGTATTCTCGATTTTCAACTTCCGTCAATGCGAATTTCAAATTTTTAGTTTATCTTGTTGATTTTCGCTTTCCACTTTAGAGAATGCGGAAATTGGAATTTACCGTTTTTGAATATAAGTTTCTGTGCTTTCCGACTTCCACTTTCCATTGTGTGTAATAACGAAGTCAATTTTCTCTGAAGCCTCTATCTGCATAATACCGAAGTCAATTTTCTCCAAAGAAAAATGAATGAAAAATAAATTTTGTAGTGCGGAATGAGGCATTCAGTTATTTTCAACTGATAAGCGAAATGTATTCCCGAATTCCTCCTGTCGTCTATGGAATGAAAGGAGAAATTGAAAAATAAGATAAAAAATTATGTGAAAGACTATTCCAATTTCTGAATTTTGCCCTACGCAAACGGGAGGTCTAAAATAGAGGGTTTTATTCCCTGAAATGTTTTTTTCCTAGCATGAAAAATTTCTATATGTTTTTACTTGAATATAGGGAAATTTATGTAGATAGATTTATTCTAAAACATTTTTTATTCAAATTTTAGCACATGTTTAATTATTTATCAATTTACCTTTATGCTTTCCCTTTCCGCTTTCCAATGCGGAAAGTGGAAAGTGCGCAAGGCGGAAAGGTAAATTGATAAATCAATTATCAATTTACCTTTTCGGAATACATAAACTCTACCTTGGGAATATATTATTTTGATTTTGGTATTTGATATTTGCTATATATACGTATTAGGATTTCTGGATTTCCGAAAGCGGAAAGGTAAATTGATAAATTGATTCAATTTGATTTTCCACTTTCCGCTTTTCGAGGTAGCAAAGATGAAGAAGTTGTTTATGTAAATAGAAATTGGGTAGCGCTTACGCATTCTGCTTTCCACAGTAAGGAATGGGGGCAATGTATTCCCGATTTCCATCTTGCGTCAATACAAATTTTTAATTTTTAATTTATATTGTCGGTTTTTGCTTTCCACTTTGGAGAATGCAAAAATTGAAATTTACATTTTCGAATATAAGTTTTGGTGCTTTTCAACTTTCACTTTCTGAATTACAAAAGTCGGTTTAAATATATTACCCTTATTTTTATTAAACGAATAGTTTTAGCTTTCCCCAATATAGAGTTTCCAAAAAGTAGAATGTGGATAGCTAAATTGATAAATTGATTATCAGTTTATCTTTCCGCTTTCCTCTTTTGGCATTGGAAAGCGGAATGAGGAAAGGTAGATTGATAAATTGATTATCAATTTATCTTTCCGCTTTCCGCATTGGAAAATGGAATTCATAATGGGGGAAAGGTAAATTGATAAATTGATTATCAATTTACGTTTCTGATTTCTTCATTGGAAATCAGAATGCGGAAAGGTAAATTGATAAATTGATTATCAGTTTATCTTTCTACTTTCCTCTTTCGGCATTGGAAAGCAGAATGGGGATAGATAAATTGATAAATTGATTATCAATTTACCTTTCCGCTTTTAGATTTCTGCATTGGAAATCAGAATGCGGAAAGGTGAATTGATAAATTGATAATGAATAACAATAACCAGAATCATGAAATATGTTCATGCGAAAAAAACTTTTTGTCATATATGCATTTTATTTGTTGTCATTTAATCACATGAATATCTTACATTGCAAATTTTTTTTTTGTTCATACCCTCTTTGATTTCACAGGAAAATATAACCATCATGCTATGGAGACTATGCTAACTGAAGATTCTATTTCACTTTTGCTACATGGTGTTGTCAACCTTTTCCCACTGGTACAGGTGTCCTCATTAAAACAAGTGAACTCACTCAACTCATCATCTATGCGGTTTCGAATATGTATATCTGATGGGATTCACAAGCATGAGCTATTGCTTCCAACTATATATAGTAGTCTTGTAGAAACTGGACAGCTAAAAGAAGGATCTATAATCAAAGTTACCAAATGTACATGCAACATTGTACATAGTGTAATGTATGTTTAATTTCATTTTTGTCTTTCTCAACTTAGTCAATTTCACATTATTCATGCATCCAAGGTTTTTCTATCCCATTGAACTCTAACATACTTCTTCTCACAGGAATATCGCATTGCTTGCACTTGAAGTTGTCACAGTGGATGCAACAATTATTGGAGATCATGCACCTTACCACTTACTTTTATCTTCTCCCTCGCAGAGTTGTTCCTCTGCTCCAGTGAATCCTAACTCAATAGATGAGAACCCTCCCTTAGCTGCATCAACTATTCCATTCACATCACTCTCCTCTTCTAGCAAAGTTTGGAACGTTCAAGGTCGAGTTATTGCCAAGACAAAGCTACATGAATATGGAAACCAATGAGGGTATGGAAAAATATTTGGATTTGACATTGTTAATGTTTCACACAATGAAATACATATATCGGCATTCAATGAATTGACACTCTCTTTGTATGACTAAATACAAATAAGAATAGTGTACATAGTATCAAATGGAACAATGAAAGCATCCAATCCAATTTTCAACCATTTGAAAAGCCATAATGAGATTTTCCTAGGCTCCTCCTCAACCATCCAACCATGCTTAAATGAATACCCCTTAATACCTTTTTATTGCTTTAACTTTAAAACTATTCAAGAGATACAAACTATACCTGTCAATTCCATGGTGGACCTTGTTGGCCTTGTCATTTTAGTTTCTCCTACATACACAATATGAAAACGAGATGGTGTTGAGACTGTTAGGCGCACTATTGGACTCCGTGACATGTCAGGTTATAGTATTGACATAACACTTTTGGGATAACATTGTCAAATTGAAGGAGCTTAGCTTGCTAACCTATGTGGTTTACCAACGCCTCCAGCTGTAGCAATCAAAGGCAGCCATGTTACAGATTTCAATGGAAAAACTATTGGAACTATTTCTAACACTATTGTTTTATAAACCCAAAAATTGAAGACACTTCAGTTCTCCAAAAATGGTTTCATGACAATGGATTTCGTTCAACATCACCATCTTTGAGCCGAAAGTTCAATGCCTCTCAATATGGTTCTCGTAAAGTCATTACCATCAATGACCTAAAAACTCTTCAAGCATCTGACAAACCTGTTTGGTACTCTCTTGTAGCAACCATCACAAATGTTAACATGGATGACTTTTATTTCCTTTCATTCCCTCTTTTTGTTGACGGAATACAATGCATGAAAACTATTACCCACAAAGTTGGATACATTTGGCATTGTGCTAAATGTGATGGAGATTTTCCTGATTGTGACTACCAATATATACTACAGGTTGACTTGGAAGATATCACTAGATACCTTCATGGTGTGATAGATTTTGATGATGCTGGAAACCAGCTCATGGGAATTTCTACAAAATATCTGTCTCTTTTTCTCAACTGAAACAACATCAATTGATGAAATAGTCTAGAGGATCTACAACAAAAAATTGCTTCTTACTCTTTCAATTAGAACAGATACCTTCTATGGAGTTGCATGCCTAAAAGTTGTAATAGTCATGGTTGAAAAAACATAAATGATAATTTTAGATGGACACATAAATATACAATTTTTTTCAACTTGATACTTAACCATTCTTCATTGTTTATAATGAATTATTTCAATTCTCAATTTTAACTCCTTGTTTCATTGTTCAACATAGAAGCGTATTTTTTTAACTCTCTTATAGCACCACTTTCTTGCAGTTTCATACATGTATGTTGTCTATTTTACTATTATAGTCATTTGCAGAAATAGATAAATTTTAATAGAATAAACTCTTTAAAATTGTATCAGTTACATTAAATCAATAACAGTGGGAAACCAAGGTTATGAATCATTGCACTCATTGATTGCAAAGGACTAACAGTAATATTGATCCATGTGAAACAGGAAAAATCATAATCTGTTAAAGAAACTTAATCAAATAAAGAACAAGAGATATGAAATAATATCTGGCTGTATTAAATCATGTTTCCAAAAAATTATAAAAAACGTCAAGTAAACAGAGGTATCTCCAATTTCTTGTCCACGCCTTTCCCCTTCCAAAAAGTTCCTAATACATCTAAAGTATACCCTTTAAATAATTATTACAAAGAATAGATCTCCATCAAACTAGGATCATAAAAACCCAAATAAAGATAATAACCCAGAAAATCACGCCACATGTTCCAAATTTCCAACAATTTTGCTATGTTGGGATAATTGGCTGATTCGAAACCAAGTTGAGCATCACATCTATAAGTCTCTATTTCATTATTAGAAAACTTGTGCCAAATGCAGAGGTAAATATGGATCCTTCCCTCAAGGTCAATAGGTTGTCAGATTAACTGATCCACGTCTTCAATAGTTATATGATCAAGTGCCTAGATTTTCTCCTTTGCTTCATCTCATTGGCGTTCGACCTGTTTGATCATCAGTTTCGTTTTCAATAAGATTCACTGTGGGAAAACACAATGTTTCCATGATACCATCTACAACATACCACCTTCTTCCACACACAAATTGTGCCTTTTTAATAGTATCCTCAATCATCTCATTCAAGTTGAGCCAAGCCTGTAGTACAGTTCTCACCTGTTTCAACTGAAATCTGCTGAGGATGGTAATGTTTTATGGCTTGTCCTTCATATATATTTTCCAATATAAAATAACATCATAAGCTTTGGAAGATTGCTCTCTCTTTTCAACCTGTTCTTCAAGGACAACAGACATCTGACCAAAATCAATGTGGGTTTCATAAATATCATTCATAGTCTGGACCAATTCAGTTATTAAATCGTATTGCTCCTAATTTTGTTTTAATAGCCAATTATTTAAATTCTTGTTGTGAAAACCTAGAGAACAAAGATGAAGCTGAACTTCCATTTGCATCTTCACATTGCTTCTCAAGTAAGTCTATCCTCTCCATCAAGGTAGCATTTGCAGTCTTCTCATGCTGCAACTCATCCTGAAGGAAAACATTCTTCACCTGTATTTCATTGTATTTGTCTTAGGATGTCTTCATACGATTTGTAATATGAGCTTCATGCTCATATGGCATTGTATTTGTCCTAAGATGTTCTAGCTCTTCCTTTAGTTTGCTTATCTCTTCTTTTCTTCTATCAAATTCTCTGTTTAGTGTATTCACAGCATGAAAATTTGCACCTGTGAATGCTCCCAAAGCAGCAACAATATCTGCAACATCTAATTGTGGATCACCAGACTGCTGAGTCCAAACTATTTGGTTAGAGAGAGATGTATCCATATCACCTTGATATATGCTTCTATTTTTTCCCTTCTTAACCACTACTTTACTAGAATTACTGTAATGATAGTCTCCAAGAGAAATTACAATATCCTCAATCAACTCATCTCTTGACTCAGTAGTAGAAGAGGTTCCAGCCCCCGTGGAAACCAAATAGGATGTATGAGTTACAATGGGGAAAGGAATAGGCAAAGTAATGTGAGTAGCAGGTGATGGAGAAGGAGAGTCTGTCACTACAATTGCTTCATAAATTGAAGAGATAATTGGAATTGTGGCAGTTTCAGGGATTGGAACAGGAATGCTGACAGCTAGAAATGATGATGAAGACACCAAGACCTTCTCAGAAGCTGATGATGATGGTAAAGTAAATGAGGGTATGTGCAGAGGGATATTGTAAATTAAGGTTTCTTCAGCAGTAAAATGCAACATGGTAGTTTGAAATGAAGGAGGTATCATAGGAGTAGATGTAGAAGTTGTAGTGTGGTAAAGTTGAGACAATGAGGGAGGTATGGTAGCTCCAACATGCAAGGTAGGGAGAGATTTGATGGATGAAAGGAGCAATGCCGAAGATGAGAAAATAGGCATAGAATTCGATTGCGGAATGTTGGAAACAGGGAAGGAAACCTTCTTACCATGACCATTAAACAAATCTGAAAATGCTTGCAACTAGTCATCCACTCCTTCCAAAACAGGCACGGGAGGAATTTATTCTTATTCAACATCAGAATCAGTTAAATTGATAGTAGGAACTGTAGAGGAAGAAACCTGAGTCTTCTATCTTTTGAATGGATTCTCTTCAGGTCGATCATCAAAATTTTGAGTAACTGCAACAGCTGTCTAAATATCAGAAACAGGATGAACAACTGCATCTACCTGAGTATCTAAAACAGAAGTCATCATACTTAACCTTTGTTTGAACTGCTGAGAAGTATACATCAAAGTTTTCATTTTCTGGGCAACAGTTTCCTGTGGATGATCTTCCACAATACCTTTACCTTTATCCTCAACTGAACCTGTCACCTCTAATGGAACTTTGGTTAGCTTAGATTCCTTTTCTTCATTGTTCTTTATTACCTTTTCTAGCAGATCCAATTCTAATTCCCTATAGCTTCAAATACTATCTCTAAGCTCCTTCTGATAATGTAGGATAGACTCTATTCTTCTTTACTTTTGGCCCTGCCCAAAACCCCAAGAAAGGTATCTACTCTGATGTAGATGGAGTCATCAGGGATATCTTCATAAATAAAACCACCCTTGATATGGTTCTGCTTGAAGTGAGCAACAAGGAACCCTTTGGGATCAAGCTGTCTCTTACTAGAAAAGCCAAGTTTCAATGAAAATATGTGCTCACTTAACTCTGCAGCCCAGATTGAGGTTGGGATGGCCAATGACTCGAGCTACAGAGGGAATTTAGGCCAACCTTTTCTCTTAGGTCCAATGAGTCTCTTGTAAACCTCTTTGGTGACAGTATGGAAATACACCTCCTCAAGGAATAATATGTCAGGGACAACCTTGGGCAACATGTGGACAGTACTGCTACCCAAAATTATGAAATATGTAAAGGACTCACCAACGTACCAATCACCCATTGTAGCAATGAGATTCTTGGCCTCAGTGGGAAAGGCGAGAGCCTCCTTTTTGAATATTAGGAAATAAATGCGGCCAAGAAATTTTTCACGGATGTCATAAAACCTGGGTATGTAATTGGTATCCCACAATTCTGCATGGTAGATAGGCACTGGAGGTGGGGATAAAGTCCAGTTCCATCCCAAATTGGGATAGTGGAACTCAGTACAAAATATGTCTATAATGAAGGCTGGAAAGAAGAAATTCGGTTTCTTCCTGGCAGTGGCCTTTTGATAATCCTGGATGACCATTCTAAGCTCTATAGACAAAATAAAATCCCATGGGAAGGATTTCCATGTGGTCAGGACATGATGAGCTATTGGAGCCCATTCAGCTTTAAAAAAGGAGCAATTGGGGAGACCGTAAAATCTACATAGCATGGCTTCTAGTAAAGAGTATGGTTCCCTAAACCAGGAAACGGGGTAAATGTCATCACTCCTCTGAGAGAACTTACTGGATTCACTCATCCAGGATTTTAACATTTCGTCGAAATTAAACCTAGACTTAGAACCTTTAGAAAATAAGCATCGAGGGGTTGTCTAGCCGGTTTAAGACCCTAGGCTTTGATAAAGACATCGGGGTGGAAATTCGTGAGATGTGACCCTGCACTTTCATTAAAGGAGCAGTCTTTAGGATTTGCGTGTTCAATAATCCATTTAACCACATCATTATAAGGAAGGATAGCAGGTCTAGTAGCAATGGCATGGATTCTAGAGTCTTTAATTCTTTGATAGGTCGGTCTTTCTTCCTATATGTCTGAGAAGTCATTGTTGTCGAAAATGGAATATATCCTAGACCAATCAATATGATAGGTTTTAGTGACTCTGCCACTAGTATCAGAGAAGATGCCAACGTTTGGGTCCTTGGTCAACATGTCTCTTTGAAGGTTTTTGCATCGAGTAATTCGAGACATTTTTGGGAACCGAAAACACTCTGTTTAAATGCATGAACGAAAAATCAAAACTAATTCAAACAAAATTACAGTAATCAATTTGAATGATTAAAACGATTATGACACTAACTTGTAATCAGACTGGACTATGACGATGTTTCCTGGTAAAAATGCAAAGAAAATTCACGCAGTACAGTAATTCACAGTAGTAAAAATGGTAAAGAAATTGTAAAATACCGACCCATATATAGATTTTAGGGGGTCAGTTAGGACCGTAGGATTAAGATAAATGAATGGTCAAGATTAAACCTCACAGGATGCGGGATCTTATTGTGAGATACAAATTTTATTAACTATCCTACAATCCACATTCCTCATTTGCAATATGCGGGATGCAGGATGAAAAATGTACCGAAGTTTTATTCAATCTCTCCCACAATCCACATCTGGGAAATTGTGGGTTGCGAGTTGCTGGAACACGCAACAAAAATCACAAAATAAATCATGATTTGAGGGATGTGGGTCGTGGGATGAAAAAGTTGACAAATTATAAACTTGAAGATCCTTCAATATGCATTGTGGGTTATAGGATGCAGAATGTGGGATGAAGATAATTCTTTGAAAAAAATAGTTTTCCGCAATCCACCAAAGGCATTAAAAACACACAAAAATTCAAATAGTTCAAATAAGTTAAATCATAGAAACCATGATAAATATTATGGGAACCCCCAAAACAACTTGAAGGATTCATAAATATTACCTTGCATGTAACATTGGGGTTCTCATCTTTTGGATACGAAATTGATTTTTTCTAATAACTTACTACGTAAGAGTTACTCTTTTTTTTGATATATACTTTCTCACACTACACTTTTTTCTTCTATATTGCTATTTTCTTACAATTATCAAGCTAGCACTTGAAAAATAAAATTTACTCCAGTTATATTATTTTAAGCTACATTCTTACTTCCCCATATGCAACGAATTAACATTTTTTTTTATCTTCTGCTTTATATCCATATAGTTTGCAATTAATAAATATAGAAATTGCGTCGCTACTAATAATCGAAGCTTCTAGGTGTTTAACAAGTTTAGAATTTTCTTGTAGGCATTATGCCAAATCATGACAATGAACAAGCCAATGCACGAAGAACAATTTTATATGCACAAAATAGAGATAGAAACAACAAGAAACAACGTCTTCTTTACAGGGCTGCTCATCTTCCTGTGGATATATATTCTTCAATTTCTCTTGTGGAACCTGTCGACACAACTTTGCTTACATCTCATGTGGCAAATCCATTGAAAAACCACCTCAATGATTCACATCAACGTTTTCGTAAAGAAATTGACCAAATAGATGATATGAATGTCTGCTCGATTTGCAAAGAACGTTACCATGGTATTATAACAAAAAAATTCCATGGTGCATACACTTGTTCTCATTGTATTTTAGAACGAAAAGGCCATTGATTTTCATTGGAAAACAATATGGATCCGAGCAACCAACCAAATGTCCTTGCAATACTTACATAGGTTGAAGAAATGCTCATTAGTCATGCTAACCCAATCTTGCAAGTGACACATGCTCAAGGTGGTCAATATAAATACTCTGTCCATACTATTTTCTTCCCCCAAGACATTTCCAATCTTGCCACATACCTACCGCATTTAGTATCAGAACTCGACATCCTCTTTGTTTGGAAATGCAATTCTATAAACAATCCATATGAACTGTTTGTTAGTCGAACACATGTTCTTGCTGCCCTTCGATTCAAAATGGAAAACGACCCATACTACAAGGATGTACAAGTCAACCCAATTGCATTAGCTTCTTTGCCTCTTATTTTAGCAGACATTTCACCTTTGATTCCACATCTTAATAACAATAATAAATTATCTCATTAGAAAAGCTTGTCCTGTACATATCAACCACCAGATTCATTTGAACCCTATGAATTGGAATCGTTGTCATTTATTTCAACACAAACTAATGCTAGAAATGAAGTTGAAGAAATTATACAGTTATTACACATGCCAAATATCCCACTAGCACCTTCCATTGGTTGCCCCCTATAGAAATGTCCCCTATCAATGCGTACAACATAGAAGGCCTTCTTTCCATGATTTTCCAACTTTGTTTCCCACAGGTACAACAATGTTATTACAACCACACATTCATGAGGTTGATATGCATGAATATGCACTTCACCTCATTCGCTATCATGACAATAGATTTTCCCAACATCCTCGCTTTCGATACTATATATACAATCTAATCATGTGTCATCAAAGTAATACTACTACCTCTATTTTTGTCAAAAACAATCTTGAAGATACATTACCTCCCACAGTACTTGAGCTTGTCAACCAATTAGAAGACATGCCTAATGAGAAAATTGGTGAAAGGGTTGCAAGGTTTGGGTATTCATTACATGGAACACGTTCGTATTAGAAAAAAAGTAGAGCTGAACTCACAAATATGATCAATCAACAAGGTACACCAACGTTCTTCTTCACCCTTAGTGCAAGTGACACAAAATGGCCAGATTTGCATGCTTGAATTCCTGCTAAATTTCCTATTGGTTTACCTCAACAATATCAATGGAAGGTTCACAACATCATATCAAATCCACATATTACATCACAGTACATGCACAATAGATTCAAAACATTTCTTCAAGAGGTGCTTCAAAAAGGTTTTTATATAACAGATTCTTGGTGCAGGTATTATACCATCTATTCCTTCTTTTTTTTCTCTTCATATTTTTCACTTTAACAATCTATTTCTAATATATGCTTTTTCCTCCCATGTAGATATGAATGGAAGCATAGAGGATCCACACACATTCATGGTTTTATTTGGTTTGAAAATGCACCAAATATGGATACGTTATATTGGGAAGAAAATGTTACAGTTGAAGATGCAATTTTTTTTTGACACATATGTGATAGCTTGGAATCATTTTAATTACCAGTTGTCCACATCTAGGTCACAACATTCTACTACAAATTATCCATGCAGTCTTGCATCACCATCGATATTTTCATCAAACTACTCAGCTGACTATGAAGAACTTGTCAATTTTGTTCAAAGGCATACCAGATGCTCAGAGTCAACTTGCCTTCACAAAAAAGGAACATTTGTTCAATGTCGCTATGGTTTTCCATATGAGATACAAGCTACTTCTTCGTTATTCATTGATCCAAATGGACGTAAAACCTACAATCCTGCAAGAAATGATCCCCTTTTAAATATTTGCAACCCTACCATGCTTTCAATATGGAGGGCCAATGTTGATTTCCTACCTATTATTTGTAAACATGTTGTTCTCAAATACATTTCAAACTATGCATCAAAAGCATAGTCAAAATCATAGACCTGGCATGCAATTCTCTCTCGCCTTGCACATGCTGCACCAAGTGACAGCCCCATTCTACAGCCAATCAAACAATCCCTTGCACAAACAGTTGCAGAAAGAGACATTAGTGCACAAGAGACATGTCACATGCTGCAAAAACTTCCTCTTGTGCTTTGTAGTCGTCACTTATTTTCCCTAAATGTGAGCCAAACTGTCTTCCGTCATGTTTCTAATGACACTAAGAACACCCTTGCAATGCCCCCCCTCATTTTTTCTTACATGCTAAGACCCATTTATCTTAAACATCTAACTCTGCTTGAAGTTGCTCATTTTTTGTCTTTCTCGCCTAATAGGAAAAAAAATCCATGGAAACAAAACTTGCGTGACAAGATTGTTAGAGTCTATCCACATTTCACTTCCACTCCTCCATCTGATTCTTCATCTTTTGAACTGTTTTGTTGGAGTGAAATTATTTTATAGAAACCTTTTCAGTCCATCCCTCACGATATTGGAACCACAACTTCTGAAATTATTTCTCATTGGCATCACATTAAAGGCACATATGTTGTGTTGCATATTCAACGTGTAGAAGAAGAACCCTCTACACCTCTATCCAATGATTCAAAATCCAATGCTATTACCTTTTTGTTGCCCCATACCATGGATGAATGGGAACTTGTCTCTCAAATGCGTTCAGGAAATAACATCCAAGTTGATCACCTTGAAATGCTTGGGCATCGTGAATTTGACAAAAATCACAATTGGTCAAATAACAATATACCCACCCATTTGCATTAGACAACAACATCATTCATTAACCTCAATCACTTGTCCATCCAACTACATGAAGACACCCCTTCCTTCTCCAATTCACCTAATTCCTTGTCTCCCACACAATGCATAGCCTTTGACCTTATCATGTTCCATTTCAGAAACACTACATACGCTCAACCTCTAAAACTGGTGCCATCAAGGTACTACAGGCACCGAAAAATATTACCTCATATCTTGCCTAAAATTTGCACTTCAAACTACATCTGAACAAAATACCTCCCCACTTATTCTCCTTGCTCCAACTGGTGTTGCTGCTTTTAGCATACATGCATCAACAATACATTCTGCTCTTTGAATACCCATTGGTGAAATTCAGCTTCTTGAAGGCCAATCCCTTTCAAAATTTCAAGAATAACTTTGCCATATTCACTATATTCTCATAGATGAAATGAGCTTTATTGGCCCAAAAATGTTAACTCAAATTGATGCATGCTTACGTTAAGATTTCCCCTCGAAATGTACAATCCCATTTTATGGTTGCTCCATAATTCTTCTTGGTGACTTCGTACAATTGCCTCTTGTAAAATACATTCCCATGTATGCAGTCTCATCCGTTGGAACTGCTCTTTGGTGTACATTTGATACTTTTATCATGCTTGAAACAATTTTCCAAAAGCAAGGAAATAGTCGTTCTCAAACTACCTTTCAACAACTCTTGCTAAACCTTCAAAATGAAACCCCAACTGTTGCAGACTGGGCACTCCTAATGACAAGAACAACCTCATGCCTTTCACATGTCGAAAATTCTTCATTTGAACAATCTATCCACTTGTATCCCACAAATAGCTCTGTTGCACTGCACAACAAACACATGCTGAAATAAATTAATATGCCAATTGCACATTGCTTTGCAGAACATAGGAACAAAAATTCCCATAAATTTATAGATGAAGAACAATTGGCATTAAAGGTCCTTCTTGCAGTTGGTCAACAAGTCATGTTAACTGCTAATTTATGGGTTCAAGCAAGACTTGTTAACGACTCACTTGGAAAAGTAATTGATATTTTCTACAACACAAATGAGAAACCTCCTACCTTGCCATCATTTGTTGTTGTTGAATTCCTACATTACAAAGGACCCTTATGGGATGCTTCTAATCCTACTTATGTTCCAATATCTGCAATAACAAGAGGATCCCGTAGACAACTACCACTTCGTATGGCATGGGGTTTAACAATTCATAAAGCCCAAGGTATGACCATATTGTATGTAATAATAGATAATGGAAAGATTGATAGACAAGGCCTTACATTCACTGCAATATCAAGAGTTACATCTCTTTTAGGCCTACGTGTATCTCCACCTTTCTCTTTTTCCAGATACTCTCGAATGCAAGGCAATCGATATGTCCAATGTAGGAAACAAGAGGAAAGATTACTTGCTTCAAAGTCTTTAAAACCAAATTGTGGTTGAAGCTTCTCATCGTCTGTTGTATAAATGTACTGTTTTTCTTTGGTCACTTGTTAATGTAAAAGATCTACTTTTGTTTCAATAAACATCCAAGAAAATTTGAAATATTTGGATTATAGACTAAACTGTCTCAACAAACTCAAATAGTAACTGTGAGAGTTTTTAAGTAGCCCAGATATAATATATAATTGATAGCTAAGAAATAATTAGTCAATGCACATTTGATATGTCAAATTTGTAATGCAAACTCAATACATAAATCAACACATTTAATACATTCGCAACCTATAATCAATATACCACAAATACTGAAGAATAACTCAAAATTACTCAAACAAATTTAATAAAAAACCATAAATCATTACATAACTAATACTTTTATCTTATTCAATTGCAAAGCATTACAATGTCATTCTTCAATATTGGTCATTGAAAAACTGTTCTTTAGGGTTTCAATGATCAAATACCCAATTGACTAAATCCATATCCAGCATTAAACCTGGTTTCAATTATTGAAAAAGATAAAGGTAAAAGTGATTTATTTTCTTAACACATAACTATCCAAGCTAGCATCAGTCTCTACAACCATCTTGAAATAAATATCAAAGCAAATATTGTATAAGGTTTAAGAACAAGCTTAAAAATATTCAATACATCCAAGAAGTAATACTAATTAAAGATAGAAACATAATAAATGACATAAGATAAACAAAAACATTCATTTACGATATATGAAATAGAAGAAAATAAATTTATATATACCAGGTAACATTGGTTTAACATACCAGTAATAACCACCAAGCCAATAAAAATAGAAGAATAACTAGAATTTGCTAACAAACAGTTTACAAACAACCACAAAAGAAAACACAAATAACTGTAACTTCATTAACATGTAGGAAATTTGCACATTCTTATTCTTAGTGTCCAAACAACTGATTTCTTCTACTTGCCAAATTTTCTCCTTTAAATAACATTATGAAGTCTTACAACAAAAAATATTCCCAACATGTAGGGTTCCAAGATCAAACAGTTTTATTTTGACCAAGGACAGAATGCCACTTGGCATCTAACTCCACCAATAAATCAATGTCCTGGGATTTATCCTATTCAAAATGAATTTGTGCCCTCAAAACCTCGGACACAATCTCCCTCTTCTTCACCGTTTTCCATTTACTAACATAAACCTCTATCTTAACTATCACAGAATAAGGTTTCTCGATCCAACTCGAAATATCTTCCAGCTTAATCTAAGTGAAACCCTCAATTATCTTCTTGGAAACAACAAATTATTGTTTAACTTCATCTAATTTTATCTTGGGTGTAGATGCATCTTCAATCACTTCTAGCATAGACAACCCTAAAAAATCGAATAAAACATCTGAAGCTTTCCACCTACACTTGCATTCTTCCTGGTCATCTTCGATGATGCTTCATACTGCATCGCAAAGGCTTCCCAAGGTTTCAAAAGTCACTTCAACCTTTTTAACCTGAACTTTATCCATTATTGGAATATCTTTTTCTTTGTCTCTCATATGTATTTTCCAGCCAGTCACATTTTCCAATGCCTTGATTTCCACAGTTTTCCAAGTATCATGATCCTCGAGAACATGTGACTGTTCTTCAAATGTTTTGTATAGTTCCTGTATTTCACATAACGTTGTATACATGCTAGTCATGCATTGATGACACTGGTCATTTACCCTACAAGCCAACTGTTAGTGTTGAAGATGATGAGGCAGTTGAAGATATTTGTAATTGTTTCAATTGATTCTTTAGGGTATAATTTTGACCAGCTTATTGCTTGTTGACAACCTCTAATTTCTCAAGCTGCTGCTTCAGACAATCGAATTTTTTTTCGCATTATGTATCTTTATCTTCATGATCTTCTTTAAGCAACTTAATATCCTTAAGGTGGCATGCCTTAGATGCATCCAGATCCTTTCTTACTTTCTGTAGTTCCTCTTCCTTAGTGAATATATCTTTAGTCAATTGCAAGATTGAGTTATTGTTAGCACCTGCAAAAACTCCAATAGCAGCTGCGGTATTTATTACTCCTTGCTTTTCATTAGGAGCATCAATTTTCTAGACAATTTTGTCAAGGGTAGAAACATGTTTGAGCATACCTTCTATTGTCCTCTTTAAACCTTTCTTCAAAATGACCTTCTGCTTCTTGCTTCAACAATAATTCCTTAAGCTAACAACTGCATCTTCTCCAAAATCTGGTATCTCTTATGTAGATGAAATAACTTATTTTTCGGGTGAGCTTGTTGATTGAGGTTGTGATTGTGACATCGAAATTTCTACATTAAGTTCTGATTGTGACACTGGAATTTATACATTAAGAGGAGAAATGTCCAAGGCCGAAGGAGAGAATATAGATATAAGTGAAGTGGAAGAAGGAGGAATAGAGCTCTTAGTTTATGTAGAAGGGATAGTAGCTACAGAAGGATTTTTCACTTGGGAAAAAGGAATACAAAAAGATGTGGTGGGAGGCTCAAATGTATGGGGAGTCAATAAAACACATGGAGAAGGAGGGGCAGTATCACTAGCCAATTCTGCTGATACTAATGGGTCTTCACAAGTTTCCTCAACAATGGGATTTAAATCTACATGGGAAAAAGAGGACTTATAAAATAAAGGATAAAAAATATCTCTTGAAAATTGTGAAAGAAACATAGATGATGTCATTGAGGTAACAATATTGACAGGACAAGTGGGTTTTCCAGTCTCCTCCTCTAGATCACTATCAATATCATGGATCTCAATCTTACGCTCAGATTCAGAGTCAACCTGTCAAATGAGAGAAGCTTGGAGATACATTTTCTCTTGAAGGATAGGTGCACCTATCTCCAATCCCTGTTGATCCATGGCTACTTGCTAAGGTATTTTCTATGTTTGAACCACTACAAGTTGATTTTTCTTCTTCTCTGGATCAGCTTCAGCCTCCTCAACATATGTTCGAAGTTGAGAACTGAGCTTTGCTAGACCTAATTTAAATGCTTCCCCTCTTTGAAGAACTTCCATCTCTTGCGAAGACTGACCACTACCATAAGTTTCTACCACAACTTTGTCTTTCTCTTTCGATTGAAATGATGAGGAAGAAGTTGTTGTTCCTTGATGTATTTCTTCTCTTTCCATGTTTTCCCTATCAAGCTTATCCTCTGCTTCAAATTTTGATCTTCTTTTACAAAGGGTGGTTTCCTTAATTTCTTTCTGATATTTGAAAACATGATATTTTACCTATGGATCAGTGATCTTATCTAATGCTTGTAAAAAATCAACAAATCCCCTATACATGGAATCATCTGGAAAATATTCATGTGTATAATTGAACTTAGCCTTTTCTTGAGGAAAAAGGCTAACGAGAAAAGCGCTAGGAGCATGCATCCTTTTGCAAGCTTCTCCCAGCTTCATAATTGTAATCTCCTTTCCAAGCATAGTTGCATGAGTAGAATTCTGTATAACCAAACAATCTAGAGACAAAGTAAACCTAGGCCAACCCTTCCTCTTGTTCTTAGCCAATTTTGGATAAGCGCCATCAATAACCGTTTGAAAATAAAATTCTTGTAACACCATTCGATCTAAAACAATTCTTGGCAACAAATGGATGGTATTGCTTCTCCAAATTCTGAAATAATAGAAATATTCCCCCACGTACCAATCTCCATGAACAACAATTAAAGCCATGGATTTTGCTGAAAATGTCGGAGCATCGGCTTTGAAAATCATATGATACATGGACCCTAAGAAAAGGTCACAGAGGTCATATATACGATGAAAAAAATTATCCTCCCACAAGTCAGCACAGTAAATATGAACCAGTGGACAATTATTCTCCCAATTCCAACCCAGATTAGGAAATCTCGAAGTCGTACAAAACACATCCATGACATATGCCGACATATAAAGTTGCGGTTTTTTTCCTTTCATGTATTTTTCAATTTGATGCTGCGAGTTAAGAGATAATATTTGAGCCCAATTGAATGACTCACCTGTAAGAATAATGTGATGGGCTGCTAGAACCCACTCTGATTTGAAATATTGCAATTTTCCTCACCATATAATCGGCAGAACATGGCGGCCAGTAGTGAAAAAGGTTCCCTGAACCATGAGATAATGTTAGGAAATACCTGATTCTATAGGAAACAAGATAGGGTTTTCCATCCATGATTTTACCATATGCATAATTGAAACGAGATACTGCTTCATCAAGGAACTTACGGCTCAATAACTGTTTTGGGGGACTGAGAGCGTAAGCCTTAGCAAAAATTTCAGGTCTGAACGAGGCCAAAAAAATGCCAATGTAATCATTGAAAATTGGATCTTCAGGCTTAGCGTGGTCGAGTGCCCACTTCACTACGTCTATGTAGGGCATAAATGATGGTATGGCGGAAATTAGATGGAGTTGTGAACTCTTAATGTTGATGTAAGCCGGATGATCCCAAGGAATAGTCGAGAGATCATCATTATAAAAAATTGAATAAATTCTCGACCACTCTAAATACATGTTTTCATAAATTCGCCCACTAGTGTCTGTAAAAATTCCGGCATTTGGGCCCTTGGACCTTTGTTCTTGGAGAACCATCTTTGACCTTGTCTTTCTTGAAATCAAAGAGGCCATTTATGCTGGAAATACCACAAATCTGGTCCAAACTTACTAAACTATACAGCCAATGACAAATGTAAGGTGTAGAAAAAAGAAAGCACAGTAAAAATCAATAAGCACAGTAAAATCGTAGATAAAACAAATAGTAAAAACCTAAAAAAATTGAAACACACTATATAGCCAAAACCTCAACGGAAAAACAAATCTAGACCATGGATCTAGGGAAAAACAAACAGATGAGATCAGGGCGAGAAAGAAAAACTGAATATAGAACCTTTTATTAACACAAACTGTCAATTGTAAAAGCAGGAAACATAAAGGTAAACTGATAATAAATTTATCGATTTACCTTTTCGCATTCCGCTTTGTGGAAACTCTACCTTGGGGAAAGTTGAAGCCGTTCGTTTAAGAAAAATAAGAGTAATATATTTGAAGCAACCCCTAATAACTCGGAAAGTTGAAAGAAGAAAAATAAAAACTTCAAAGTTCCTATTTCCCCATTCGGGATGGAGATCAATATCAACATTAACATTAACACTAACAATATTTCAGTTCTCATAAAATGATATAAAATTATGAGGAAAAAACAATATTCTGCTATTGGCTTTCCGCTTTGGAAAGCAGAAAGCGGAAAGGTAAACTGATAATCAATTTATCATTTTACCTTTTTGCATTCTGCTTTCCAATGCAGAAAGAAGAAAGGTAAAGTGATAATCAACTTATCAATTTACCTTTACCCATTCCACTTTCCAATGCCGAAAGAGGAAAGCGGAAAGCGAAAACTGATAATCAATTTATCAATTTACCTTTCCGCATTCCGCTTTGCAGAAACTCTACCTTGGGAAAATTTGAAACTGTTCGTTTAAGAAAAATAAGGGTAATATATTTAAAGTTGAACATTGCTGGAAAGATAAATTGATAAATTGACTATCAGTCTACCTTTCCTCTTTCCACTTTCCAAAGCGGAAAGCCAATAGCAAAATACTATTTTTGCTTAAGAATTTTATATCATTTTATGAGAACTAAATTATTGTTAGTGTTAATGTTAATGTTGATATTGATCTCTATCCCGAATGTGGAAATAGGAACGTGGAACATTGTCGTGAAAAATTCGCTTTCCGAATTACGGAAGTCCACTTTAAATGAACAATTTCAACTTTCCCCAAGGTAGAGTTTCTGCAAAGTGGAATCCAGAAAGGTAACTGTGACAACATTTCCTGGTAAAAATGCAATGAAAACTCATTGACAACGTTGTGTGTTTTTAGTGCCTTTGGTGGATTGCGGAAAACTATTTTTTTTCAAAGAATTATGTCCATCCCGCATCCCGCAACCTGCAATGCAGATTGCTTAATCTTGAAGTTTATAATTTGTCAAGTTTTTCATCCCACAATCTGCATCCCACAAATTGTGGGTTACGGGAACACGCAACAAAAACCACAAAATAAATCACTTCCTGCAACTCGTATCCCGCAATTTGTGGGAATTGATTTATTGTGTGATTTTTGTTGCGTGTTCCCGCAACCCACATCTCGCAATTGTGGGATGTGGGATGACAAAATTACCAAAGTTTTATTCAATCTCCATAATTTGTCAATTTTTCATCCCTCAAACTGCATCCCGCAAATTGCGGGCTGCAGGTTGCAGGAACATGTAACTAAAATCACAAAATAAATCACTTCCCGCAACCCACATCCCACAATTGTGGGATGCATATTGCGGAAAGTGATTTATTTTTTGATTTTTGTTTCGTGTTCCTGCAACTCACAACCCACGCGGGATGCAGATTGTGGAAAGTGATTTATTTTGTGATTTTTGTTTCGTGTTCCTGCAACTCGCAACCCACGCAAAAAATCAAAGAATTCAACTAAGTTAAACCATAGAAACCATGATAAATATTATGGGGACCCCCAAAACAACTTGAAGGATTAAGAAATATTACCTTGCATGTAACATTGGGGTTCTCATGTTTCGGAAAAAGCATGGGATTTTTTTACCTTTCCGCTTTCCGCTTACCTCTTTTATCATTGCAAAGCGAAATGGGGAAAGGTAAATTGATAAACTGATTATCACTTTACCTTTCTTATTTCCGCATTTCACTTTTTCGATTTCCGTTCCAGATTTCGGAAGTAGGCTCCTCGACTTCCAATCTCCGCAAATTCAATATTTTCCTAATCTCTTAGGGTTTCTCCACATGGAGAGATCTCTTAGGATTTCTCCTTCGTTTTTGAGGTCTATAAATGCACAATACCAACACTAAAAGTTTATTGCAGAGAATTTGTTGCGGTAAATATTCAATATTTTTACCCTCTCGACGTTGCTGGAAAATTATTATTTTTCAAAGAATTATGTCCACTCTCGCATCCCACAAGACGCAATGCGGATTGAGTGGTCTTGAAGTTTATAATTTGTCAAGTTTTTCATCTCGCAACCCGCATCCCGCAAATTACGGGTTGCTGGAACACGCAACAAAAAACACACAATAAATCACTTCCCGCAACCCGCATCTCGCAATTTGCGGGATGCGGGTTGCAGGAAGTGATTTATTGTGTGTTTTTTGTTGCGTGTTCCTGCAACCCGCATCTTGCAATTGCAGGATGTGGGACGACAAAATTACCAAAGTTTTATTCAATCTCCATAATTTGTCAAGTTTTTCATCCCACAACCCTCAAATTCAATCTTTTCCTGATCTCTTAGGGTTTGTCTGCATGGAGAGATCTCTTAGGATTTCTCCTTCGGTTTTGAGGTTTATAAACGAACAATGCCAACATGAAAATTCTATTTCCTAGAATTTGTTGTGGTAAAGATTCATTATTTTTACCCTCTCGACGTTCCTTTGCACCTCCTAGTGCAAATTCTAGTTTAAAAAATAAATCAAATTATGCATGATCTAGTTTCTAGGCTTTAGGTATAAACCTTCTTTTCTTTGTCCTTTAGAGACACATTATAGTATTCCATAAAGGCAAATCTATACTCTAGCTAGTTTGACTTACAACAAAATCACATCATTTGTTAAAAACCATATTATACACACACACACACACACACACACACACACACACACACATATATATATATATACATTTTATAAATTTTTTATTTACTCTATTATTTTTTGTATTTTGTGATTTATTTTAATATTTATTTAGTTCAAACCATTTTATAATTTATTTTTATTTCTTTTATAGTATAAACTACCATTTTATTTTGTGTATTATAAAATAAAACTATTTATTTATATATTTTTCCATGAAAACATATTTATATTCGATATTTGAAAAAATAAATCAAATTATGCTTGATCTAGCTTCTGGGATTTTAGGTATTAACCTTCTTTGCTTTATCATTTAGAGATATATTATAGTCTTCCATAAAGGAAAATCTATACTCTAGCTAGTTTCACTTACAACAAAATCATATGGTTGGCTTCAAACCATTATGTAACAACAAATTCAACTATACCTTAGTCTAAGTAACCTTGCATCACATTAGAAATACATGATAATAAAGATTTGACAACTTCGTAAGAAAGAATAGAGTCTCGTGCTTTGAATCCTTAAGGGAGATAGTGGATTCAACATTTGTTAGGTCTTGAGTCATTCTTGGATAAACTATATGCACATTTTGATTTATCTCTTACAAATATCCACTTTGAGTCGATCTCACCGATAAGTGGATAAACAATCCACTGGTTTTCGCTACACCTAATACAAGGATCAGATCCTACTCTTATTCATCCCCCTCTTCCTACTTTACAAGAAATCCAAGAACCTGCAATTCAGAAGCCTTTTAACAAATCTTTTAAAACATTTGAAGCACCTTTACATGGTTTTATTTCTAATCAGATACGATCTTATGCGTACTTTATTCAAATCGTGTATTTTTGTGAGGAGATATTGATTAATAATTTTTTCTAGAAATTGTACTAAAATATGGATATGAGTGTCGCAACCCTCTTTTTCCCTTCAAAAACTTGGAAAATAGATGTAAAATAAAAACTCTTTCTTTTGGGACATGAAAACTGCTCGTATACCAAGGGTTAAATATCTTTGATCTAAATATGCAAACACACACAATATATCCAAGAATAAGATAATAAAAAAAAACCGTTACTTTATTAATATGAAAAGCCTTAAGGTGGGATAACACTTTACATTTGATCATTTTATGGAAGGAATACACTAATGTTCACTTTCCTTTTTTAGGGGATGACCTCCAACTAAGAAAAGCTCCAATTTGTAATATGCCTCACAATACAACTTATTGCATTGTTTCTACTTCTTTATAAGTTTGTATCTAACCTCCTAGAAACTTTCTAATAGGAAAAACCTTGTAGTCAACCTTTTTACAATTAATTCTTTTCACACTACATCTACTTCATGAGAATTATTTAATAGAGACAACCTCAATATATAAAATTCATATCTATCTACTTAAGGGGGTTAGGGTAGGACCCTAACATCCTTGTCCCTAACCCAAATTGCAACCTCCTTTTCCACTTGTTTGAGATTGATTAAGAACTCTAACATGGTTGATTCTCCTAGAGTATTTTTAACGTTTTTCCAATTTTGGCACATTATATGTCTCAAGTATTCATCCTTGAGAATTCATGATTGAATTTCAAAAGTGTTAGGAGAATCTAATCCTCTTCTAATTGAAAAACCATTGGAATATGCTCAAAAGAACCCCTCTTTCTAACCAAATATTTGAACCTAACATCATCCTCTACTATATATGTTGCCTCTAATTACTTGTCAAAACATTTAGAAATCCCATGTCTACCTTGTCTAGAGTTTCTCCAAATGGAAACAATATGAATTGGTTTTATATCAACCAATAATCCTTAGACAACTGTTACAAATAATCATCCATAGATTCATGCCTAGCTATCTTGTTTGATATTTTTATAGAATTTGAAGTTAAATTGAGATCACCTCCAACTATAATGTTGTCCCCTATTAACTAATCTTGACCCTTTGTCATATCTCAAAATATTTTTTAATCCCCTTAAGTGCCATAGAGGTTAACTAGTCTAAACACTTCATTTAAATTCTTATCCTTGCCTTTTAAGACTGTACCTCCAGTTAAAAAATGGGTAGAAATGGAATCAATACTATCATTCCACCCAATCATAATTCCTCCGAAAATCCCCTTAACATCATGAGACTAAAAAATCCAACTCTTTAACCAAAGAGACAAAATTTCAATAGCTTTGGAACCTAAAAACATAGTTTTCCGAAACATCACCACATCAAGCTTATACACAAGAAACAACCTTTTGAGGGACCATTGTTTTTAAGCACCCCCTAACCCTCTAACATTTAGAGATAAAATTATCATGTGGAATTGGATTTAAGATTTACCTACTTAAAGAAACTTATCAATGATCAATTGTTTTCCTTTCTTAAACTTCTTGGATGCTTTGTGTTTTTCTATAGAAATATGAGATTTCCTCCCTACAACGCAAGGTTTTCCAACATTCAAGGATAACCCCCCCTTAGTTCCTAAGACATAATCCATTTTAGAAGACTTTCTAGGATATAGACCATAAGAGGATTGAAGAGAAAGCTTCGATGTGATTGAATTACAAGGGTCGGTAACAAAGAGTGTCTTGAAAGGATCTTGTAACACACTCAAGCAAGCATGCACACACACACACAGACACACACAAAGAATAATAAATAATAGGTAATTTTCTAAGGGACACAATCCTTGTGAACAATCATTAAAGGTTCTTGTTAAGGGCCTTATTATTGTATCTCAAAGCATCCCATTACATACATTTTATTCAATATATTTTCTTTTTCATTATGAATTATAGTTACTTGTCTTATTCTTATGGATAGTCCATCTTTGAACCAAATTGATTCTCCACATTGGCGCCAGAGCGCTTTGGTTATTTACTGGTTATTGGCCCAAAAATTCATGGGTTTCATTAAATAAGTCTTTGAGCATATTTCCGGCCAAATGCCACCCATTATAATTAAGAGTTTCTTTTCAATCGGTATTTGACCATAACTTGGCCACATTTGGATATTTTAAAATAGAATCTGTTGAAAGGAAGAGTTATTATGTTGCTATAAGGAATTCATTTTACATGAAGGAATTAAACTAAAACAATTAATAGATAGAAAGAATCTATGATCACTACAACAAAACCCTATGATTAGTGTTTCTTTTAGATCCCTTTTTAGCTTCCACTATCACTTTTAGTGTATTTTTCATCATTTTTATGACAAAGTGGATGCTTTTCCACGAGATGGTGCTTCTAATGGAATTATTTGTGTCCCTTTTTAAAAGTATGTGTTATTTTGGACGATAATTAGCGTCCTACTTAGTGTCCCAATTAATGTATGGAATAAAATCCTAGATAATGTCCATAATAGCATCCAAAATAGCGTCTGAAATAGCACCAAGCATAGCGCCGTGTATTGAGCTAGGGCTTGTGCCAGGAATTGCACCATGAAATTTGCTAGGAAAAAAATCTGACAGAGCTCCAAGTATAAATCTATGAATGGTTCCTAGAAAACATCCAACATAGTGCCAGGTATAGCGCTTGGAGTAACAAAAGGAATTTCAAAAGGAACTGCACTAGGAATTGCACAAAGTTTAGAGCTAGGAATTGCATTCGAAAAACGTCTGACATAACATTAGATTTCGTGATTATAGCACTATTTGATATAGAGCTAGGAATTGCAGGTGATTATAGCACTATTTTATATTTATTGGTCATAATGGAATCAAATTGACAATAATATCCCCTAGATGAACCTAACTGCATCTGATTGTCCCTAACAACATTTGAGTGACCCTAATGGAACTGGAATCACCGTAAAAGACTGAGGATGATGATGTTGATGATTGATTATGATTATGATGACGATAACAATGAGATTGAGATGAATGAATATGGTTATGATGATATATGGCGATGCCAAAGATGTTGATGTTTATGTTTATGTACTCATTTATGTTGCTATGATCATGGTTATGATTGCAACAATATCAATGTCAATTATCATGATTCGTGTGATAGTACTTTTGGATCTTGATTTATCATAGTGGCACCTAAATGATCGTAATCATGGCACTTTTGGATCTTGATTAATCCTAATCAGAGGTAAATTACCTTAATGTCACCTAAATTTCTCTAATGTAATTTGAGTGTCCCCAACAACATGACGATGATGCATTATAATAATTAAGATGGAGCGATGTATGGATATGATTTGATAATTCAAATACTATATCATCCATTCTTGTGAGGTAGTAGGGTTCCTTTCTAATTATTATAACAATTATATTGATGATGATGATGTACTTGATGACGTTGATGATGACTACGGCGATGATGATGATGATGTCGATGCCAACAATGATTATGCATGTGGTAGCACTTATGGATCATAATTGATCCTAATGGAACCAAAATGTCTATAACGACATCTGGATGACACTATTATCAACAAAATGACTGTAACGACATCTAAATGAACTTAACAATTACATGACATGAATTCTAATGGCGATGAATGATTATGAACACTAATGGCATTTGAGTGACCATAATTATTTTGATGACGATGGTTTGGTTGATTATGTACCTAATTATGATGATGATGATGACAACAAGGATGATTATGAAGATGATGTTGATGTACCATATGGAATTGATGATGATGATGATGATGATGATGATGATGATGATGACAACGTCGATGTCCATGATGATGATGCATGTGATAATACTTTGGATACTTATTGATCCTAATGGAACTTAAATGTTCCTAACAACATATGAGAGACATACTAATATCACCTAAATGACTCTAATGGCATTTATTTGTCGTCGATGACATTTTAGTGACCTTAATGGAATTTGAGTGACTATAACAACATGAGATGGCCAAATGGAGATGACTGCTGATGAACCATAGTGGAATATGAGTCACCCAATCAATGATGATGACAATGATGTGGTTGATGATGTACTTGTTGATGAGGAGAATGATGGCCATGATGTTTTTGATGATGTACTTATTTATGTTGTTGATGATCATGGTAAATTTATTGAAAAATATCAACTACTATATATAGATAACCACATTAATTGGAAAAATGTTAACAATAAACTAGGTTGTCTTCGTCATCAACATTGTTCATTAGTGCAAGATGGAACATTACTATAATAAAGTTTATAGAATTATTTAATGTGTGCATAATATTAATTAATTACAACATTGGCATTTCATTATTCAATGCATAATGAAAAACGGGACACAAATGTGTTTAAAATAAATTGAAACAAAAATAACATTCGATAAGCCCATGATAGTGACTATTTTGAGCAATGATTACCATGTCCATTTAAGTATAGAGTTATTAAGAAGCTACCTTTTGAAAATTATAAATCAAGAAACGAATTCAACATTACTAAAGCCACGTGATAAAAAAAACAGTTTCAAAACTTTGGACATATAAAAATCATCATTATTCAAGCAATATGAATTAGAAATACTATAAAATTAGAAGCCTTCATTTACATGATTATTTGCATATATGTCATATAATGCTTCCTTATCAATATCAATATGGTCCTATAAGTTTTTTTATATTATTATCTCTACACCATCCTACTAAAGTGGTAATAAAATCATCTTCGGCTTCACTTTATTCTAACTCCATATCATTCAATTGATTTGCACCATCTTGATGCTCGTCTAGCTCTAGATCATCTAACTCTGGATCATGTTGATTAATGACATGAAAAATGGTGTCATCATTGTGCTTGAAAATCTTCATCTTCATATTCTTTGGTTTGAACATCTTCATCTGCATCTTCTTGGGTTTGAACATCTTCATCTTTAACATCACCATGGTTTCTCATTTCTTCATTGTTCTCTAATCTCTCAGCTAGAATTGGTTGAATATCATTGTTTTGGTCAATATTCATTAAGGCATCATCAAATTCATGCCTTAAAATTGGACCATAATGTATGACAAATATCCACTTTTGTTCTAGAATATCTTCATAGAAAAATACCCACACATGAATCATAATCATATATTAGACAATGTTAGTACAATTTTTAATTAATACGCACATATATATTCATAATGAACTATGAATTAAAATTTTATATATAAGGGTGTGTGCAAGAAGTTGAGGGACATTTTAGATGCAATGCTACTTTTAGGAAACATGCTCATGATACAAAAAAACACAATGCGCTCACATTATGTAATTCTTGGTTTGGTTAAGCTCAAGCCTGACATTTCATATGACACGTAGGTTAGGCTGAGCAAAACGCGCACGCATTTTATAGAAGCAAAATGCGTACGTGTTATGGAGAAGCAAAATGCGCACACGTTATGGAGAAGCAAAATGCGCACGCATTTTGGAGAAGCAAAACATGCACGCATTTTAGAGAAAAAAAACACACACGCATTATTGAGAACCACAAAAAATGGTTTTACTACATGGCTAGGGAAATGACTAAAAGCAATAGTTTTCATAATCAAGACTTAAGACCTATAGTAATATTTTAGCATTATCAAGAACAACATCTCAAACAACCATGCCTAACCTCCCAATAGTATAATTTTTCTTTGTGTTGTAATGTGGACACCATTAGGAGGTTTTAAGAACTAAGTATGGGTCATAGTCCCATGACCATGAGGGAGGAAACTCAAGACTTATGTCCTAAAGGTATCTTTTAAGGCTTTAGGTCCATGAACAAGGCATCGAACCTGCACATAGGACCTTCGCATGTGATATTTTGCATCTAAGAGAGAATATGCAGTACATTAGAGTTCTCTTAGCACTAGAAACATATACATAGACATAGTTTATGGAGGAAACCTTGTCCTTAGGCCCCAAAGGAATCCTATATAGATATATGGCCAAGAAAAACACCCCAAACAAACACACATGATCTCTTGAGGGTATCCTCCACCTTTAAGTTGGGATATGGCCATTATTAGTATTTTTTTAGCATTAGATATGGAGGATAAGGTGTTAATCATGGTTGGTACATAGAGCTTTAATTTTAGGTTGTAAACCAGATTTTAGGGCTCAAGGTCCATGAACAACACCTTGAATCAGCATAGATGACCTCTCATGTTGATAGTTTTGTTTTGAATGGGGATATGGGAACCATTAGGGGTTTCTAATACTATGTATGTGTCTTAGGACCTTAGACATAATAAGGGAGGAAACCTAGTCCTTAGCCCCTAAAAGATGCTTCTATCCATCTAGAGCTAAGAATGATGTGTTGAACAACCTCAATAGATCCTTCCATGGTTTCATTTACCTTGAAATGGGGATATTATTTCCATTAGAACATTTTTAGCAATAAGTACAGATATTAGGCCCCTTCACATGGGTGGGGGGAACACTTTGTCCTTAGGCCTTAAACGACATTGTTAACCATTTAGGGCCAAAATTGATTCCTCCAACCACCACACACAACGTTGCAAGTGAATCATTTGAATCTTAATCGGGATATGCATGCCATCATCATTTGTTGAGCACTAGGTATGCATCTAAAGGCCATGGACATAGTCAGGGGAGGAAACTATAGCCTTAGACCCTAACTAAAGCTTCTATGCATCCATGGATAGGAAGGATGCCTTAAAAAATCACAAATGCCATATCATAGGTATATTTGGACTATGAATATGGATGTTAGTAGAATTAGGTGGTTTTGAGCAGCAGGTATGGGAACTCTAAGACATGTTTGAGGGAATATGTTCATTCCTTAGACCATAATGGAATTTTTGAGGCACCCATGTTAATTAAAAATTCCTTGAAGCACCACATATGACCTACTCAAGGTATGCTCGGTCTCCAAGAAAATATGCACATGCCTTTAAGAGGTTTTGAGCATTATACATGGGTATTAAGTCCTCAACATGGTCAAGGGAGGAAATACAAGACTCGATCCCTAAATAATATTTCTAGCATCTATGGCTACACATGTGCCATACTCACTATCCCTATATGCCTTACTCACTTGCCCTCCCTAACTTTGTATTTCCATCTCTCTCTATCTCTATGTGTATGTGTGTGCATCTTTTCCCTTCTCTCTCTAACAACCTCCCTCTGTCTCTCTATCTCTATGTGTATGTGTGTGTCCCTCTCTCACTCCCCATCTCTCAAAACCTCTCTCCACCTTATTTATACCTCCCTCTCTATCCCTCCCTACATCACTCTCTCTTTATTGTTCCCCCCTTCCCCCTCTCTCGTTGTTTATCACACCTCCCCCCTCTCTCTCCCACACAATCTATCTCTCTCTCTATGTGTGTGTGTGTTTGTGTCCCTCCCTCATTCACATCTCTCATAACCTCTCTCCACCTTCACTATAACTCCCTCACTATCCCTCCCTCCACCACTCTCTCTCTCTCTCTCTATCACTAACCCCTCTCTCTCTCTCTCTCTCTTTGTGTGTGTGTGTGTGTGTATTTGTGTCTCCCTCCCCCTTTTCTCTCTCTATATATTGGGTGTGTGTCACTTTGTCACCCGCCCTCTCTCATAGTCTCTCTCCACCTTCTATATACCTCCCTCACTATACCTCCCTCCATATCAATCTATCTGTCATTCACCCCCCCCTCCCTCTTTATTTCTCACCCCTCCCTTCCTCTCTCCCACACAATATCTCTCTCTCACTTCCCATATCACATAATCTATCTCCACCTTCTATATACCTCTCTCACTATCCTTTCCTCCATCACTCTCTCTCTCTCTCTATTTCTCACCCCTTTCCCTCTCCCTTTGTCGCTCACCCATCCCCGTCTCTCCCACATAATCTGTGTGTGTGTGTGTTCCCTTCTCTCACAAACTCCATCTGTCTCTCCCTCTCTCTCCACCTTCTATTTACCTCCCTCTATCAATATCTCCCTCCCTTCTCCCTTAATTACCAGCCCTCCATGGAATTATTCATCTACCTATCCTCTCCCTCTCTCTCACTCTCAACTTGTATCCCTCCCTCCCTATCTCTTTTCACCCTCCCTCTCTATGTTTCTCTCTTTCAAAGCCTCCCTCTCTCTCCATCCCCCAACCCTCCACCCTCTATCTTGGACACCATCTCTCTCTCTCTCTCTCTCTATGTGTGTGTGTGTGAACCTACCCGCTTTCTGTCCTTGTGTCGATCCCCCGACCCCGCTTCGCACACACACAACTTCTATTGCTCCCTCACTATCTCTTTCTTTCACTTTATCTCCATCCCTCCCTCACGCCCCCTCCTCCCTCTCTATATTATTCTCTCTCACACTCTCTCCACATCAATCTCTCTCTCTCTCTCTCTCTTATACTTCCTTCCTCTATTTTTTCAACTTATTCCTTCTCCTCAACCCCCTACCTCATTATGACCCCTATTCTCTAATTTATCACATCTCATTCCCATCTCTTCAATTCCCCCCTCCTTCGCCTCTCTCCTCCAACACATCCTATTCCTCCTCTACTCCATATCCACCTTTCCATTCACCAATCCTCTCTCTCATCAAAACATCACCCACTTCCTCCCCTCCACCTTATCCCCCTTCATCACTCAAGTATGGCGTACTACTTATAACCCTATATTTCTTCAACACCTCTCCTCCTCCTAATAATCCTCTCAATCCCCACTCCCCTTCACCCTTGTAACCCATAATGTTCTCATTCCATTCATCTTTCTCCACTTGAATTTACAACATCCTCTTAGGACCTTGACCCTTCCCCTCCCCCTCTCAACTATTAACCATACTCACTCGAACTTACACCATCCTCCTAGGCCCTTGACCCTTCTCCACCCCCTCTCAACTATTAACCATCCCCACTTGAATTTTCAACATCTTCCTAGGCCCTTAACCCTTCCCCACCTGCTCTCAACTATTAACCATCCCCACCTGAGCTTCCAACATCCTCCTAGGCCATTAACCCTTCAAAACCCCCTCTAAACTATTATCCATACATTTGATATATTACATATAGTGCTAGATTTTTAGCTCTACAAAACGCGTGCGCGTTATAGAACTACATAATGCGTACGCGTTTTGTAGTTATATAACGCGCACGCATTTTGTAGTTCTATAACGCGCACGCGTTTTCCAATTCTAGAAGGGCGGGAAATGTAATTTGAATTTAAACATGCCAATTCACTTGCTCACATGTCACCGATAGTCCTATGTGTATGGTTTGGAATTCGCTTCGGTAATACCAAACCTGTGCTATGGTATATGATAAACCATAGCTAATTGGGCATTTCTTCTAGTTTCTGAAGAAGTCATTGTTTACGCACTCGTTACAGTATGCTACACACAATCATTTTTTACGAAATATTAAACATAAATAGAATTTTTTATGCAGATTCTAAATATGTAATTTTTATTAAAAAATATTATCTTTTCCTATTTTTTTTCAATTTCTATTTTCTCCTAACTCCTTAAGTCAAAAAACATGTTGTTAGTGTTGTTTTTTCCATAACTTTTTCAATTCTTAATTGTTTTAATAATAAATTATATGGTGCACTAGAAGACATCGACCTCTACATTCTATAAAAAACCCATTTCATGATTATTTCATTAAGACCTTCAAAGGCTGCACCCACAAAAGACATACCATTTTCGAGGAATGATCACTTAGATAATTATAAAAAAAATAAAAATTACTAATTTTATTTTCAAAAAATAGCGCTGCACTAGAGCTATATGTTCTCTACATGCCTGCAAATTTTTGTATCCTGAAAGGATCATTTAGGCCCTCAAAGGCTGCACCCACAAAAACATATACCTTACCATTTGCCTAAAAAATAAAAAGTGATTGTTAGAAAAAATGAAACTTGACATAGTTATAAAAATTTTCAATACATAAACCTTATATATTCAGAAACGTGATTCAATTTCCTACATTTAATATTTTTCACTCAAAGCAAGATATTTTGTGTAAGTATCTCAAAAAATACAATTAAATTGAGGGATGCCTGATTTTTGAGTTTTCTATTGCATCTAATGTGCCAAAAGTGACCCTCATTAGCTTGCACTCACCCATAACCATTGATTATTGTGATTATATTTGTGTTATACCAAAAATAATACATTCTCACAATGAATTGGTAAGGCATAGGGATCCTTATCTTATTGTAGGAACCTCGACGAATCTATAGAAAACAATCCATTATCGGTATCATGTCGTTGCGTCCTCCCAAATTCATCATACCATCTACATTAAAAAATATAGCATTTTAAAGATAGGTAATCCAACTCAATAATTTCTTGGATTTTTGCAACATATTGAAGATTCCCTTCAATAATATTTTTATCTT
>LPNX010787631.1:83675-98159 GCA_001517045.1 Pseudotsuga menziesii
GCACTTGATTGCAGATGTCAACACTTTGATCAATGTTTTCCTTACAAACCAGGAGACATGCCTCGACAGTTTCCAAGACTTGAACATTGTAGCAGGAGGCAGTGTGAGAATCCTTGACAATGTTCCAATTCTTGTTCAGCAATGCCAATTTGGAAAATAATTGTATTCACAATGAATACTGTTAGATTTTTATCATTTAAGCAATATGATCTTAGGATCTTATCTGAGAGAATAACATGCACAACAATAATCACAAGAGACAAGAGACCCAAATATTTTCCATAAGGCATTGGAAAGGTAGAATGGCTAAGCTAGTGGCTCATTCACATAGCTAGGGACACCTCCACTAGATCTATCTGGATTGGCATCCATAATACCTACACACCCAACACAAGGAATTATCCTCATCTTTGCTACATAGTCCCTCGTTCTATACCTTCCCTTTCAGTGCTCTTCAGGATGTGCATAGAATATTCACCAGCCACTCTTATATTTTTGTGAGTTTCCTCTCTTCACTAGGTTTATCAAGCCAATTCAGCATCTCTTCCACTCCGAAGTATTGCATACAGTTCATACCCAAAGAAAGGCACACATAATAAGAAACCACAAGGAGACACAACAACACAAGGCTCCACTCTGTAATACAAACAAACAAGGTTCCATACCACTCTGTAACACAGAAAAACACTAGAGAAATGCATAGCATTACTCTGCTATCTCTCGTTGTGTGAGGAGGAATACTCTGCATGACGATAACACTTTTGAACAACTTGTTCCATGATTTAGGGTAGTGAATAACATAATGAATCGAAAAGGAGTGGAAGAATGAACAAAAGTGTTTTGTGTGACTCAGAAAATTACAGGATGGACATGCATTCATGTGATTAATTGCTTTAGAAGCAAGAATCTGGCTTCCCCCAGGCTGCAGGTATGCTCAGACTGCATGCTGGCTCAGTCACGAAACTGAGTGCCATTCCTCGCTCTGCCCAAGGCATTAACTACCTCGGACAACTTCTAAAAGATGTGAATGATTGAGTGCAGAGGACAAAAAGGGTAGATGAGAGATTATGGTTTCTCTCATCGACATTTTTCCTCACCCTATGGCTCATGGGTTTGACCAAGTCCCCTCCGTATTTCTTGTCAAATCATTCCCCCATCTCTTTCGTTGCAGTGCAGAGCTAGTTATGGTATTTTATTAAATTGTATATTTACATGATATTTTCGAAATATACGGTTCCTGACTAGCACTATAACCATCGATATCAACCTTTATTACTGATACATAAAACATGAAATCAATGGCAAGGCCTTGGCCTTGAGCTCCTCGCCATGATTTTAATAACAATATTTACATCATGTACAATTTTAATACCATGGGGTCAAAACTGGGGTGTTACATGATACCTTGTGACTTGTTGATTAGCCACTATGGCTCGACTCTTATTATGAACTATAAAAAATCATAAATGAAAACAAAATTAGCTTTGTGAAGTTACACATGCACAAATAATATTTATTGTGTTCGAAGAAGTCGTTTGAGGATAGATAAACATTCAATAGCACTCAAGCCATGACTTGGTATGAATTAAAGGTAGTTATCAAAGAGAAATTATATCATGTCAATTATTAGAAGAAGCAATGACAACAAGGGTAGTACCTATGTAACAATTCAAACAAGACAATAAATTCCTGCATATTAGAACTCAACCAATCTAGTTGTCTCTCTTCAAGTATTGGATGATGAAGAAAAATTTCTCACCAAGTCATCGATGTATTGATCATGAATAAAAGGATTCATGATACTTTGGCAAGATAGGGAAAATATGCATGGATCCTTATATCATACATTACATTTATGGAAATGTACTTACTCAGACTAACTTAACATAACATAAACCCCTTCAACCATCCAATTTGTTCCTTGTACTTACACTTTGTACACCCAAAGAAATATTAATCTTGAACTTCTTTTAAGAATGTGTTATCTTCCATATCTTCCCAAAGTATCATGACTCCTTTTAATATCTTGTAATTGTTATCTTCCCTATATTTCCAAGGTACCATGACTCCTTTTAATATCTTGTAATTGTTATCTTCCCTATATTTCCAAGGTATCATGACTCCTTTTATCCCTTTTATTCTAGCATATTATAGAATAAACATAGTAGTTAACAAATCTCAAACAACACTTCTAAACAACTACAACTATGCTTCATGACAATTCTCACTTCTTATAACCACATAGTAAGATAAAAAATATTTGAAAGTATAGTGCAAGTTTGATTAATATATAGAGAAATCGATCAAGTATAATATGACTAACCAACATAATTTTGAATGGATGAGTCCATTATATAAAAGGGGTGTCGATTGATTATTTGAGCACTTCAATACTTTAATTTTGATTCTTCATATAACATCGACACACAAAAGGGAAATAGCGTTAAAATTTTGCACTTTAACAAATCGAATCATATGTAAATGCATTGAAAAAATAACATTATAAAATTTGCACCTCAAAAGAGAACACTCCCTTTCAAACATGCCACGTACCTCTGGATCATCTTTATAATTCCATGATGTCATTCAAGTAGACCATCTGGATCATCTTTGTTACTAATGGTCTCCGTCAATTTCTCGTGCTCTGTATGAGGTAGCAAGTATTGCACCTTTGGAAATATTTTTCAAACATTGCTTGTAGTTGGATGTTTGTACTGATGATTAAGTTTGTAAAGTGATATACTTGGTCTGTAATCAATGAATATGTTATTGTTGGTATTTCTTGAGTTTTGGTCCAAATGTCAAGTAATCACCCTTAACAACCATCAAGCCAATCTAAAATTCATTGCACTCATCATCAATCACCAATATATTGATGGTTTTATTCCCTTCTATACATCGTCCCAACCAATAATCAGTGCCTCATTCATTACCATCGGAGGAAACCACTACATATATGTGTCCTACAAAAATGCAAATCATGGTTAAATACGTGTGCAGGTTTAAAAAAATAGTTAAATGTCAAATTGTGATGGATTTTGACGACAACATTTTGAAATAATTCCACTCGTAATGTACTTGGTTGTACAAGAACGAGATAAGATCATAATCTGGTGAAATAAATGATTCACCATCCTCTAAATGTGTCGTTTCCACAATTACCCATGGGTCTATTGCAAGTGATACTTCATCCCATGAATCAACCCAGTATTTCAATTCACAATCATACCATTCACTGCTACTAAATGGTCCACAAAAGCATGCAACTTTTTTATTCCATATTTCGAACATAGGGTTGTCTAAGCTTCAAATTAAATGAAATCCACGAGTTCCATGCACTATGCTGCAATGATATGCATGCAACCGATCTAGAATGACCACTTCTAAAATTTCCTTTGCACAAGTCCCATGTTTGTTGATTCCTCTCACCTTCTTGTTGCTTCTTCCATTACTATATAGAACCATTGGACTATAGAATGCACATTTCAAATAGGGGATTTTGTCATAAACTTCAACTCCTCCATACATAGTGCAATTTCGACACATACACCAACGATGTTGTAATCACTTTTCCATGTCCAATCTCAAAGTAATTCCAAATATACAACACATTGCATTTTTTGTGCAATAAACTCAACCATTGAAATACATGGGAATTTTTTAATTGGCTTGCACATCCATCTGACCAAATCCAATGTCAAACCATTTGTATATATTTCTCTTTCAAGCACATGTAGAACATATAGAAGCAATGTTGTTCAAAATGTAAGTCATGGCACCTATCATCACTTATGTAGAAGTTAAACTCCTTCAATATTATCATTTTGTCTTCGCTACTATCTGGCCCATGCCTACATCTGATATTTACCATTATGTTGACCTTATCTAAATGATAATATTGACTTTGGATCTCATTATGTGGTTGGAGGATGTAGTTCTCAACACAATTCACAATTTATAGTATAGTATCGATGGGAAAAGTATCTCTACTTATTCTAAATTGCTCATCCTACTATTGCGCCACATGGACATGTTGAACATATTGTCACATTTTTTTTTCAAAAAGTCCTTAACAAAATTACATACTTGTACCTAGTGGAATACAAATCAGGGCATAATTAGAATCTAACATTTTAAAACTATATGTAAAATTTCTATATGTAATTAGAATCTAACCTTTTCTGACCATATGTAATCCTTTAAGTACATAACACTGGCTTGAGATGTCACCAATGTTATTTTTTTTCTTTATCTCCCTCCATGTAGTTCATAAGTAACATATTTGAAGCTCTGCATGTCAACCACCATTGTACAAATTCATGGTCCTCATTTTCATGAATGGATTGGATCACTAATGGATATCCAATTGTAATATCCCAAATCCGGGATGATCACAAAATCTATGAAATTACCAACATTAATCAATTTTACATTGATTTATAACTTTCATCAGCAGTATGCATTCTCATAGACATTTCGTCAAACATGTTAGAGGCATTCCATAACACATCACAATGGCGAGATAATATTGGCACCTTTATTATTACTAACAAAGAGTAAACAGTACAATAACTATGGCTGTGATATTAGCTACCAAAATACATCCAACAAGAACCTGAAAGGTGATGCCAACCCGGATGATGAAGCTCCAATGAAGGCCCTGAATGGATCCTCCTCCTTTGTCCAGCTAGGGTGGGTCCGTCACACCACCGAAACTAGACCAAAATGGATGGATGGAGTTTGCCAACCCCAAACGAAAACTCTAGGCTAACCCCTAGACGGTCTTAAGAACAAATCTCCAAAATATTCAAGCATGCCCTTTTCCCTTTTCCTCTGCCGCCTTTTATCCTTGAAAAGACTCCAATACCATGGGCCAATGAAAACCATGTTCTATTATTTACTTTTTTCTCATACCATAGAAAAATACTATAGAACAGTAGAAACCATGCCTTGGGTAATTATTACGTCACCATTAATAATTTTCTAAATTCTTCTTAGGTGACCTTGGTCTATTAGGCCAAAATTGGGGACATGACAGTCCTCCCTTCCCAAATATGCTTGTCCTCAAGCAATGAAGAAACCATACCATCACATCATCAATCTTCCACCATCAACCATGCACTTAATGTGAAGACTAAGTACCAATGATACCAGGATGCCAAATGATCCTCAGAAATGCAAGGTGCAATATATATTCTCCTATGCAATGCATTAGAGGCACATGGAAGTCATCATGAAACCCTGTAAGAAAAACATAAGTCCATCCAAAAGCATGTAGGAAACCATAACGAACTGCTGTAAAGATGAACCCATGGAGAAGAGATGAGGTGTGCTTCCTCAAGCCAACCAACCACAATGTGTTCCCAATGAGCTTCCCATAATCAACAATGCTTGGGTCCCACTGCTTGCTCACTCTCCTAGTGTAAAATGTCATCAAGAACAAGTCCCGCAAGTATGGGATTCCAGGGTCCCAACACTCACGCACCCCATCAATACATAGTGTGAGTACATACAAATTAGAATGTGGGATGCCCAAGTCCACATGCTTGTGCATCTCTACCATGCACAAGGTCTCCCAAAACAGTACATCAAAGTAGGAGGGGTACAATGTCCTCCTAATTATTCCAACCAAGTGTGGAATGCCAGGATCCCATAACTGGCGCATTCCATCAATACATAGAATGGTACAAAATAATACATCATGGGGAGGGGTGCCAGGGTCCCAAGTTCTACTATGCATTCTCCCATACATCATGAGCACTAATATAGATACATCATAATGAAACATAGTGAAATGATACAGAGATATGCCACTCCCAATGTGGCTGAAGTGATCATCCATCAAAGAGCACTCAAGAAGCTTGCACCTCCAATAAAGAAAATCATCATGTGTCAAAAGCACACAATAATGAAGATACCAATCAAATCTAATCCAATAACATAGGTGAGAATCCCATGTCTCATAATGCTGCAAGAAAGAATAAGATGTATCAAGATGTCTCATCATGTGTTCTCTTATCCAAGCAATGGATGAAGAACCTCCATCAATCAAAGAAGGAGCCTCCAAGTGGCTCAAGGAAGTGCATCCATGAGTAGAAGTGATGCAAAACAATGGATGTAAATGCTGCTCAAAAGGAATTGGTGCACATATCATAGGATCATCATGAAGGGTAGGAGTCTCATACTCCTCATGTGGCACTAACAGAAAAAACCCCTTCACCCAAAGTTCACTGGGATGAAAACCGAAAGAAGTAACAGTGTAGGATGAAGTGTAATGCACCAACTCATCCTCCAAGTCAGAAAATTGGAAACCTCTCCTCAAGGCTGGTTCCATGTGTGTAGTATCATGTGCCTCTTCCACGAGTGTGAGACTTGCACTATGAGACAACCCATGTTCTTCTTCATCCATGGCAAGTGTTTTCCATTCAGCTTGCTCATCTTTCAACCCTTCAAACATTTGTAAATCAGTTTGAATCTCATGGTTCACCACACCATGAGGAGTCTCTCTGCTATCATCCATACAAAAATCAGAAACATAGGAAGGAGACCGTGAACTTTGCAACTCCTCAAGAAGTTGCTCATTTTGGATCTTAGATTCTTGAAGTGCTTCTTGAGCTTCCTTCAGACAATCTTGGGTGGAATTCAATTCATGTTTGAGTTTGCAAATTTCCTCATTATCTCTTATGGAGGCTTCATGTAGTATTTCAAGAAGCTCAATCAAATGACTTCTATCAAAAAGCAGACACATGATATTACCTTTAGTTGTTGAGGTTGCCTTCTAGATCTTCTCTATGAGTCCATTGGAAGTTTGTGCCTCCATGGAATCACCTCTCCAAGCCAATTGGGACACAAGTGTGCTAGTCACTTGGAGACTGACTAGGGCCTCTTGAATCTTCTTGTCATTCATTTTGAGTGACCCTTTAAAATGGGAAAGCTCATGAAAAGAAGCCTTCTCTTCCTCTAATACACGATCAACCTCGTGAGGCTCATGTGGTGATGGTGAGATTGATCCTAGGTCCTCTTCCTCTACTACAAAATCTTCATCTTTTTCAGACTCTTGGGAACTTGTACTTGCAGTAGTCTCATCAAGTGGAATCTTTATGTCACCAACATATAGGAATGGACATTCAACAGTAAATGTCTCTCCATGGCACCCATCAGTAGGTACCTCTCCATTATAGAATTCATTAGTAGATGTTATTTGATCCATGTTCTCAGTGAGAGATGCCTCTGGTCGACCCTCAATAGAACAAGTGATGGCTTCATTATGCTGACCAGTAAGGATTGTGATCTTATCCTTCCCAGAACTGGTGGTGGTCTTCTCATTTTGATCCTCCAAACATAGATTATTTTCTCTCCAAGGTCTCTTGCAAGAAGGGCATAGACCTTTCTTCACTAACTCCACATCTTCATTCTGGGGCTTATACCCAAACAAAGCATTCACAAAAAATTCAAAAGGAACTTCTGAGTATGACTTCATCGTAACAGCATATGCTTGATACTGTTGGGGCAAGGTTTTGCATGTTTCCCTCCACCATGTTATTTCTTTCAAGGGATCTTTCCTTGGTGGTGTGGTCCCTCTGTCTTCATATTCATTGTATAAGTGGTCACAAGAGTAACCATCATCATCTCTAAGTGTGAATTGGGAAGAAATACTGTAACAGGGTTCCTCATCCACATAGCTGCCATCATACAGTTTAAAACCATTTACCTCTGAGGCATAGAAAGAATACTCTTCCTCATACTGCTCATACTCTGAATCTGAATAAGACATGGCTCTTACAGCTGGCACGACTTGTGAAAACTACTTGTTTTCCAATCTGCTTTAACTCGCTGAGTTTCAAGCCTGATGTAATGTGACTGAGATTTGGGCAAACTTTTTCCAACAGAGAATGCAAAGGATGTCTAATTTTAAATAATTTTCTGACCTGTTACAACAGTCAAGCTTGAAAATATTGCACTGTAAGGTGACCTTTGATTTGATAGACTGCCCAACATATGATACCCCAGCAACATTCAGACTCCTCTTCTTTCTACTGTAGCGACACCCCCCTTAGTCTGTAGCTTTAATAGAGAAGACTGTCCATTTCTAATGATGGAAAATCATCATGTTTGACTAGTTTTACAGCTGGTATATACTGGAATGATGCCTGGAGGTATTCCTCCAATTTTCTGGGGTATATCTTCTTCAATATATGTCATGTGCTGAGCTTGGAAGTATTTCTCCCAATCATCTATATTCATATCTGATACACAGTGCTTGTATATTCCTGTAGCTGCCAAAAATGACAAGATACAATAAAGATAGGATGCACAGTCTCAAGAATAACTTTGATTCCAGCTCGTTGTAGATGATCTTCTGTTGGAGACAACAAAGAATAAATTGGAGAGCTGCCTCACGACTTGACCCTACTCCAAGTCTCATAACTCAACGATGTCCTTCCCCAATGACAAGAACCACGAACTGTTTGGTGATGATGGTCAAGGAAAATCGATCCTACTACAAGACGTCTGCCCCAGTGGAATCGACCTCCCAAACTGCCAACGATCTCTGCTAAAGGGATCGCCTAATTTCCTTGATGATTTTTAGTGGGACCGTTGGACTATTGATCTATATTAGCAAGCAATGGTGAGAGCTTCATGTAGTGTATCCCTATCTTTGGGGAGCAACCATTGAATCACTATTGTAATTACATTATATATGAGATTCTGCAATTAGGGTACGATTTGGTCACTGAATGGACGTATATAGAGGATAAAGCAGTGGTTTACAGATTTAAGTATGCTTTTCTTGCTGATGGCTGAGGAAAGAATTGAGTCCATTTACTTGGGTGGGATACCAGGAAAAATGAATGGTTGACGGGGAAAGGAGCGGAATAAGCAATCCATGGAAAGATTTGGCGCTAGTAATAGTGGCAATGGATATGTATTTTAATCATATTCTTAGCAAGGATTCGCCAGAATTGGATGAAATACAGGAAGTATTTTATCAGAGGGCGAGTGGAAAGAGTCGGGAGCTCTCATTCGTCGGGAGCGGAAAGGAAATCAATCCCTCTTTAAAATCATGAATGGCCCTTCGTAATAAAAATACTCCCATCCTTATTCAAACAAAGTAAACCTTACTGCAGAAGTTTCGGCCCCTTCTCTGTCAGCGTTCTTTGCTTAAATGCAGCCCTTGCATGGGTAACATCTACATCCTCTCATCACACAAAATCACCCTTTTAATGTGATGATCAGCCTCCCTCTTGAACGGATAATTTTCCCTCCAACAGAGACGCGACTTGGGATGGATTTGACTTCTAGGGATGAACTCAATCCACTGTCGGCTTCAAAAATAAATTTGACCCTCTCTTCTTCACACGATTTCGGTTTCTCTTCCTTCAGTAAGTGCAGCCCCACGATGAACTCGATCTCTACAGGAATTTGGCCCTAGCAAAAATGGTCTTCCACAAGGAATTGGCCAAACAAGAAGACAATGGACTGAAAATGTCAAATGAAGCTCGGTTGGAAACCCTGGGTGTGGGCGCATTTCCCATCAGGCTAGAAATGGAAACCCTCAATAAATTCCCACTCAGGCTAGCAGGAAAACCAGCTCTGATACCACTATAATATCCCAGATCCGGGATGATCACAAAAATCTATGAAATTACCAACATTAATCAATTTTACATTGATTTATAACTTTCATCAGCAATATGCATTCTCATAGACATTTCATCAAACATGTTAGAGGCATTCCATAACACATCACAATGGCGAGATAATATTGGCACCTTTATTATTACTAACAAAGAGTAAACAGTACAATAACTATGGCTGTGATATCAGCTACCAAAATACATCCAACAAGAACCTGAAAGGTGATGCCAACCCGGATGATGAAGCTCCAATGAAGGCCCTGAATGGATCCTCCTCCTTTGTCCAGCCAGGGTGGGTCCGTCACACCACCGAAACTAGACCAAAATGGATGAATGGAGTTTTCCAACCCCAAACGAAAACTCTAGGCTAACCCCTAGATGGTCTTAAGAACAAATCTCCAAAATATTCAAGCATGCCCTTTTCCCTTTGCCTCTGCCGCCTTTTATCCTTGAAAAGACTCCAATACCATGGGTAAATACCATGGGACAATGAAAACCATGTTCTATTATTTACTTTTTGCTCATACCATAGAAAAATACTATAGAACAGCAGAAACCATGCCTTGGGTAATTATTACGTCACCACTAATAATTTTCTAAATTCTTCTTAGGTGACCTTGGTCTATTAGGCCAAAATTGGGGACATGACACCAATGCACCTGTAGCATCTCCCATCTAAACATAATATCTTTGGTAAAAATATATGGTAAGAATCCTCCATCCTTTATTGAATGAAATTTATGGTAAGAATCCTCCAATTTTCCTCTATTACAAAGAGAAGTCAAGAAAATATGTAATTTTATTAATATCCAACAATAAGTATTTAAATGGGACTCAAAGGTACATATAATATCAATAAATAGTGGGAATTGGAAAGCAACCCCAACTACTACTATATGAAATGCAGAAAAGAGAAACAAAAGCCAAAATAGGAAGTGCAAAATAAATACAAGAAATAAATTCATGTATTTATGTAGAAGTTTATTATGAGGATGATCATGTTGATGATGGATGATGGAAATGATATTGATGATGATGATTATGATTATAACAACGAGGTTGAGATGAATGACTATGATTATGATGATATATGACAATGCCAATGATGTTGATGTTGATCTACTCGTGTATGTTGTTAATGATCATGGTTATTATGGTAGCAATATTAATGTTAATTATCATGATTCATGTGATAATACTTCTGGATCTTGATTTATCTTAGTGGCACCTGAATGACCATAATCATGGCACTTTTGGATCTTGATTAATCCTAATGAGGGGTAAATTACCTTAACGTCACCAAAACTTCTCTAATGGCATTTGAGTGTCCCCAACAACATTTGATAGACCCTAGTGGAATCTGATTGGCCCTAACAACATGACGATGATGCATTATGATAATTAAGATGGATCATATGGATATGAATTGACAATTATAAGACTATATCATCCATTCTTGTGTGGTAGTAGGGTTCCTTACTCATTATTATCACAATTATATTGATGATGATGATGTTGTACTTGATGACGTTGATGATGATTATGATGACGATGATGATGATGACGGTATCGATGTCAATAATGAGTATGCATGTGGTATAACTTCTGGATCCTAATTGATCCTAATGGCACCTAAATGTCTATAACGACATCAAACAACCCTATTATCACCGAAATTACTCTAATGACATCTAAATGAGCTTAACAATTACATGACATGAATCCTAATGGTGATGAGTGATTATGAACAGTAATGGCATATGGGTGACCATAATGACAATGATGACGATGATTTGATTGATGGTGTACTTAATGATGACAATGATGATGACAACGAGGATGATGATGAAGATGATGTTGATGTACTATATGGAATTGACAATGATCATGATGATGATGATGACAACGTTGATGTCCACGATGATGACACTTGAGATAGAAATTATGGATACCGATTGATCCTAATGGAACTTAAATGTTTGTAACGACATATGAGAGACATATTAATATCACCTAAATGATTCTAATGACATTTATTTGTCTTAGATGACATTTTAGTGACCTTANCATCCATTGCTTCCTTATAAATGATGATATGGTCTTGTAAGTTTTTTATATTATTCTTTCTACACCATCCTGCTAATTAAGTGATATTAAAATTATCTTCGGCTTCACTTTATTCCAACTCCATATCGTCCAATTGATTTGCACCATCTTGATTCTCATCTAGCTCTAGATCATCTAACTCTCGATCATGTTGATTAAAGACATGAAAAAATGGTGTCATAATGTGATTGAACATATTCATCTTCAACTTCTTGTCTTTGAGCATCTTCATCTTCAACTTGTGTTTGAACATCTTCATCTCAAACATCACCATGGGTGCTCATTTCTTCATTGTTTTCTAATCTCTCAGCTAGAATTGGTTGGATACCATTGTTTTACTCAATATTCATTGAGGCATCCTAAAATAAATGCCTTAATATTGGATCATAATGTATGACAAATATCCACTTTGGATCCATAATATCTTCATAGAAAAATACCTGCACATGAACCATAATGATATATTAGACAATGTTAGTACAATTTTTAATTAATATGCACATATATATTCATAACGAACTAGAATTAACATATTGTATATAGCCATAAATTCTTGTTATTATAGTTATGTTATACTTAAAATAATGCGTGCTCACAATGAATTGTTAAGACATAGGGATCCTTATCTTCTGGTAGGTACCTTGAGGAATCTATAGAAAACAATCCACTATATGTATCATGTCTTTGTGTCTTCTCAAANGCTCACAATGAATTGTTAAGACATAGGGATCCTTATCTTCTGGTAGGTACCTTGAGGAATCTATAGAAAACAATCCACTATATGTATCATGTCTTTGTGTCTTCTCAAATTCCTCATACCATCTACATTTAAAAATACAACATTTGAAAGATCGATAATCCAACTCAATAATTTCTTGAATTTTCCAACATATTCAAGATTCCTTTCAATAATATCTTTATCTTTTGAACTTACTCAAATTGATTGCTTGAAATCAACCATGACACCACAATCAAATGAGCGCCTTTTTATGCCTATTCTTTCCACAAGATAGTGCCAACCATGTTCCCACATTGTAAGATATCTCCTTAGCTGTATCAAAACATTTGTTTTAGTTCAACTAGAAAAAACAACTATATGTGCACGATTAAATAGTCAATAGTGTCATCAATGTTTTGAAAAAAAATATTTTGTGAGATTTATAAATGTACCTTTCCTTGACATCCTCTAGACATGTTGATCTCATCTTCTATTACGTTTGCATCATTTCCTTCTTCATCTATTTGATTTTGAATTTGTTTGCTAACCCATTGTAATGTGAAATATTCTATTCTAATGTGAAATATTTGCCCCATTCCCCAGACAGATCCATGGGAAGTGGTGTATTCCTTTGGTTTGATCTCTTAAATTGTCTCCTTTTTTCTAACAGTTCTTCCCCATTGTTTTCATGCAATTCAATCCATTTATTCATACAATCCATGTGGTAAAGAATGAACTTGTCAAGCACAATGCTTTCATCGACACCTATTGAAAATCAACATGTACATTTTGAAATTGTAAATGCCATTATTATAATTTCAAAAATTAATAATTGTATAGGGTAAATGATTGAAAAAATAAACACAATGATAAATATTAGTATGTTTTAATCACAAAAAACCAAATTATGCACAACTGAACTCATAATGTTGAGAATGTGATACAATGTTGTGTTGAGGTATGCTTCAAGGGTTGTTGGGGGTTATGCAAAACTAGACACAAAATGTCGAGAATGTGGATACAAAATGTCGTGTTTAGGGACACCTAAAGGGTTCTTGGGGGATGGAAATTTCCAATTTGTGGTTGTGGGTTTGAATCCTTCTATCAAATACAACATAGATGCGGAAGATAAGGTGGATGTCCCAAAACTACAAGTCATCATGCAAGTGGAAATAAGGACATAATATGCATTACAGGATATGAAAATATATTTATAAAATGTAGTATATGTATAATAAGATAAGGGACAATCATGTATATGATGTCCACATGTGTTCCTAAATGGTCAACAAAATATGTACTAGTGGTTAGCTCAAATAATTAGCTAAGAAATTGCACCTGTTGTGATTATGTTTCATTAATAGGTTGAAATATTTTAAGTATGCCATTCACTTTAATTAGAGAGTGCTATTTAACTTGTTTTATGTCTACACAAACTAAAAATTCTTTTATATATAAGTAATCATAATCTCCTGACCATAAATATAATGTGGTTGTTGTTTGACATCTTAGATATAAATCTTGGTAATAGGATGAATAAATTAGAATGATTCACTCAAGGGCTCATAGCGGTAAGTGAATGGGTGCCCATGCCGAAGGAGGACAATATTAAAGGAATAATCAAAGGCATAGAAATGTATCTCAAAAGGTTAGTTAATACTTAGAAGTTCCCATACTAGAATGAAGCATGGTTTACATTTCAACTTTTCAATTGCCATGTACGTGTTTTGTGTCCCAGGTAAATGTAAGATTCTTGACAATCCTTATGGTTGTAGGATTTTTTTTAAGGATCTATTCTTGTTCTTTTTAGTGTAGAGACCTTGGAAAATATCATTAGTTCTTAAAATATAAACCATAAATGTTTGCTAATATGTTTGTAAACATCCACAACTTTATGAAGGTTTTATTTAATTTTGAAAGAATTTGAGTGATTTTTCAAGAAAAATAATTTTATCATATAGAAATTTGGGAAAATATTCATTTTGAAATCGCTAATAATCTCGAGAAATTGTTTTTACTAAA
>LPNX010787631.1:98442-114118 GCA_001517045.1 Pseudotsuga menziesii
GACATTTACAGACTTTATAACTCTCACTTTGGTTGCAATCCAATTATTGTTTTCCCGCTAGACCTTGTACAAGTTTGTTTGGGTCTTCAAGAATTCCTTCCTTACCAGAGATCCAAACTGCTATTGATACTGACTCCATTTACAACAACCATTATTTCATTTCATTTCAGAAACCTCTGAATTGTAGAAGGAGTTATTTCATCTTGGATTATATTCTACTTCTTTTTTCTACATCATGATGGCTACCAGTCCCAGTCCAACAACATAGGGCTTCGGAAGGTTCAACTTATCAGAGGAGACATCTAGTAGATAAAATTGATGATGTTTCTTGTTTCCGTAATCATGTTTCTTGTTACGATTCTTTGTTCTGTATTTATCATGGAAATTTCAAGGAACAACCTTGATGTTGATTTTGTAGGGGAATCTTATAAATCTCTTCTAATTCTTCTAATGTAATAGATATCCTTGCGCTCATACCTTATACCCTAGCCTCTATTGTATACCCTATAGTCACCTATCCAGGCGATGATAAGATGTTGGAGCCCAAGGATCTTCTTCATATTACAGTGAAAGGGGCCACATATTAGGTCATACAATCCTACTTAACCATGGATGTCAATATTTCATCCCTTGATTGGGAAGACAAAAGAAAACATGTTGCCTATGAAGATTGTGTGGTGTTGCTACAAGATACCATCTCAATGCTTCGTTGGCAAACATGCAGGCCATATCAAATGTGTCAAGAAACCACATGAAAACCATGAATATGCTATCAATCTTGCAATTGTTTGCAAATGTCAGCATTTGGCTTAGTGTTTTACTTACAAACCAGGAGACATGCCTCGACAGTTTCTAGCACTTGAACATTGTAGCAGGAGGCACTGTGAGAATTCCTTGACAATGTTCCAATTCTTGTTCGGCAATGCCAATTAGGAAAATAATGGTATTCATTGTGAATAGAGGAATAATTCTACACAAAATCCTAAACAAATGTTGGAAAATACAAGATAGGTAATTAATGTTGGTCTGTATCAAAGATTCTATGAACATTACAACTTGATAGATCAAGTTGGCATAAAGAAATTACCTCTCCGGTTATTAGCAAGAGATCACCGACTCCTACAACTACCTCCTACAGATATACAAGTTGATGTTGTTGTGGCCAAGGATGGAAATGACAACTATCTGAGCATAGCCAATGTTGTCAATGATGCACCCTCCCATTTTTCAAATAAAAGATAAAGTCTGGGCTATACAATAAAACCATCATGGTTTCTAAAAACAAAACCAATATAGTGTTACTTAGGCATGACAGGGGAAAGAATATTGTTACCTCCAACAGAAACGTGAAATATGGCTCTATTACCTTTAGTTATGCAACCTTGGGTAATTTTCCGAACTTTTTTGTTTTTGTTTTTTATTGTTTTATCCAATATCTTGAAACACCCTTTAATTGAGGAATTTGTTGAGAATCCTAAAGGAACATAGACACAATTAGTTTACACATTAGAATGTGCAACTAAACTTCTTTTCCAAGCATCACGAAGTTGCAAAGGAAAGCATTCAAATCCAAGGGACTATCCAGATGATAAGGAATGCCCTATTACACCCAATAAATGATCGGTGTCTGGGCAGCAGGGTGGGATCAGGTGTTGTATTGCATTGTTTACATTAATAAATTTAAGCTGGATAAGTAGTGGAAGAATAACGAGCAATCAAAGAAGCACATAGATAGAGTTATGGCGTTGAGGGATATGTTTTAGGAGGATATTTTTCTAGATGGGGTTGTGAGAGGGGTTCATGAGATATTGGATTGTAGTTCACCGATTCGAGGAATAAGTGAGGATATAGGGGAACATGGAGATAGCATTTTGGAAAAACTAGATGAAAATGGAATCAATGAGGGATCAACTCTAGGGGCACAACCTGACAATTTTGAGGACAACAAGTTAGATTTTGAAGAAGACAACAAGAAAATAAATCATGTGGTCACTTGAGATTTCTTTTTTTTAGAACAGACAAAATAATTTGAAGTATCTAGCACCGATGTAGAGCATTTTGAAAATATACCTGATGGTAGAAATAATGCAAGCTACAAAATTATCATGGAGGAGGAGGAAGAAGAAACTAAAAACCAACATAGATGTCAAATCTAGCTAGGAGGAGCATGAAATCGATAACAATGATATGGATGATGAAGCTAGTATGTTAGAAGCAATGCTAAAGACACTTAGTGCCAAATGAGGGGCTAATAATGTGTATCGGAATATTGCTACAACTGAAGTAGATGGCACTAACCCCTACACAAAATTACAACCCGACTTGGGAGTTTGATCCATTAATTGTTGTTGACGACCCGATGATGACTTGAATTTCATTGTCGTCATCATTGTTATCATCATTCTCATTTAGGTCATCATTATCAATGTCACTATCATCACTGTCATTGTTGTCATCATCGTCATCATCACCACCATCATCATCATCATATCATCATGATAGTGACTACGATGGAAATTATGATGATGTGATTATATGAAGATGATGAAAATCATTTTCATCATCGTCATCTTTCTCCTTCTCCTCTTTATCATCATTGTCATCATATTCATATAATGATATTATTATCAATATTTCCATCATCGCCATCTTCATCATTCGTCATTGTTGTCATGGTCATGATCATTATCATCATTGTTTTCATCGTCATCATTATCATTGTCATCTTCATCATCGTTGTTGTCATTGTCATCATCATCATCACCATCATTGTCATGATCATCATCGTCATCATCATTGCCATTCATGTCATTGTATTTGTCATCATCAGCATCATTGTCGTTGTCATTGTCATCATTATTGTAATCGTCGTCATTATCATCATAATTGTCATCATCATTCACATCATTGTCTTTGACATTATTATTCTCCATGAAATTACTAACATTTTTCTCTTCCCCTTGGAACTAATAGTGACAAAACTTCAAACTAGGTGCCAAACTAGGTAGATTTAGCACCTAGAGTAGCATCCCAAATCAATTACATTTCCCTTTTCCTAATCTTAGGCTATCTAAGATATTATGTCATAAAAATAATTCCAAAATTAAAATGTGCTAGATGTATCATTTTATTACCAAAAGATCAAACCAGAGTCTTTAGCTAAGTACTGACATCATTAATAAATGATTCCAATGAAATCACTATGATTAAAAAGTCAACATGAAGAGAACTTTTACCTTTTCACTTGTATACATGTTTCTTTAATGAAAATACTAAATAAGGATCTTCAACATGATAATAAGGCTTCTTCTTCTTAAATTATTATTATTATTATGGAAATAATAGTTGCAATTATTATTATTATTAATGTTGTAAGAATCTCATACATAACAATCACATGATAAAGACAACCCACATGTCCTCACAATGTTAATATGAAAATAAGTTAATAAGTGGCTCCAATAAAATGTATTATCCAAATTTGATAGGAATTTTGTTGGAAGTTATGGCTCCACTTGATTGATGAGAACTTTAATCATGGAACTATATCAATCAAGGTTTTTGGCCCATTTTAACATGACCCCTTTTGCTGAAATTTTGAAAACATGAATGGATCAAGGTGGAAATTTGCTTTGTTAGATAATAAAAAAAACAATATCACAAAAAAGTCGAGTTTTCCCACTCATTAATGCACTCAAACACATGATAAAGACAACCCACATGTCGTGACAATGTTAACATGAAAATGAGTTAATAAGTGGATAGACTCAACCTTTTTCCAATGAAAAATATTCTCGAAATTTGATAGAAATTTTGTTGGAAGTTATGGTTCCACTTGAATGATGAGAATTTTTATCATGGAACTCTATCAATCAAGGTTTTTGGCCCATTTTAACACGACCCCTCCCTTTGAAATTTGGAAAAAATGAATTGATTAAGGTGGAAATTTGCTTCATTGAAAGAAAAAACAAAGTATCACCAAAAAAATGACTTTTCCCACTCATTAACGCAGTCCAATATGACACTAGGGGAATATATTACATATCCATTTAAAAACTTGTGCTCATAACGAACTTTCACAATAGCAAAGGAATGATTTTATGTGGATAATCTCTAATAACCAAATTAACATCACAATGAAAATAGGTGGAAGATAAATATGCCCCCCACAAGGGTTCAAGCCTTGCCAATGGCATATAAATGATTGTGGTCGTGGATGCACATTAATACATGTAAAAATGATTGGTGTTAGTTGCAAACCATAGATGACTTTTGCAAAATATATGTTCCACTTGTGACTTTTTATTTGAAGTGCATTGTGCTAATGGATCCTCTATATTGGTAAGATTTAATCACAATTTTTTTTTTTTAGAAAGAAAAAAGCCTGCCTTGTTATTCATATGAAGAATCAAAGGACATCATATCATTCTCCCGATATGCGGGTTACATCATACATCAGCATAGAATAATCGCCAGGGGGAAAGGCCTAACATCAATAAGTGTGATCCCATCAGAAGACTGTCTCATCATAAAGAGAGACCTGTCTAAAAATGCCACATCTACCGAGCATCAACAGGAGCTGAACAGCAATCCAAAAGAGTTCTCTCTAACAATACAAAATCAGGTATATGAGAGAAAGCAATCTCTAATTCAATCTCAGAAAAGCTGAAATGTATCCTGAGTAACCAAATGGTTCTCAAAAAATTCCTTGTAACTACAAATGCCCTGTGGAAGAGAGAGCGCAGTTTTAGAGAGGTGGTCAGCCAACCGATTGTGCTCTCGGTAGATGTGGGAGAATGACAGGTTTTGAAAGCTGACCAAGATATTTTTAGTCTCCCTACACCAATGTATGAGCTCTGGTGGGGAGATCGCAGTCGTTCCTCGAGCCCAGCTGATGATTACAAGTGAATCACCGAAGACATGGGCAAGAGGGATGCCCATAATTTGGGAGGTGAGGAGAAGGGCCCACAAACTGAGCAATTCAGCCTTGGTGTTAGTGCCATATCCAACCCCCAGCGAGAAATCCAAGTGATGTGACTCATTTATAAAAATACAGTAGCCTGCACCAGCAATCATACAGTTGGAGGCACCATCCATAAAACCATAAGGATAGATCATAACCGGGGCCCTGCCAATTTTCCTTTCACAACGCTTCTTCGTAACAGCACCAGAAGAAAAGGCTTTGACAGTAGAAATAACTTGCTGGATCAAACTAAAAACAGTCCTTTTTTCTCCTTCAAATATGGTCCGGTTGCGAGCTTTCCAAAAAATCCACATCATGTGAAGAGGAAGGGAAAGCAGATACGAGTTTCTTGGCAGGTTTGTAATCCAGTTACTGATCATTTAAACAATCGAAACTACTGGAGAAAATGCATTGATGTTAAGGAGATCGCACACATGTACATCAATTGTTCTCCATACACAACAATTTACAAATAAATGTTCCACTGTCTCCTCATTCGAACAGCATAGAACACAGATCCCAGGGCCTTATACACCTCTTTTCTATAGATTCTCCCATGTGAGGATCCCATTCCGGATGGTGAGCCTTATGAAACAAGAAATTTTGCTGGGTATATTTCTGTTCCAAAGAAAGGAATCATCAAGAGTTACAATCGGTGGAGAATAAGAACCAACAATACAGTCATATGCAGCTTTGGCAGAAAGAGAACCCTGACATTTATTATAAGACCATAACAAAGTATCAGGGCTGTCAGTAAGGAGGATGCCAGCTCCCTGAAGTTCCTTTATAAAAACATCCCAAATATTATGGTAAGAGCCCCCAAGATCTAAGTCATCTGCAGTTAACCAGTAACTCTTCGCTGGAAGAACAGTGTTCCGAGCCTGAGAAAGCGTGCATATATTCAGATCTTCCAAATAAGTTCTCAAATCCTTTTGCAGATTGAGTGAGGACTGAATACCAACAATTGGGTCTATTCCGAGGAGGATATTTTTGCCATCTCCCACCTGCCAAGTCAAACAGGAGCCCAACCAAGGTAGGATCTGCACAAAACCTCTCCAGAAGATAGAGGCACAGCGCGAATTGAAATGCTTATTTCTGAGCCAATCTATAACCGGAGTACATTTCAAATATTTAGTGTGAATGACATGAGACCACAGACCATCAGAATGTAGTATTCTCCAAATATTTTTGAGGCGTAAAGAAATGTTGAACCAGAGGAGATTTTTAATACCCCAGCCTCCATATTTTTTAGGCCATGAGAGGTCATTCCAACAAATCAAATGGTACTTTCTGTTGTTAACTGAGGAGCCCCAAAGAAAGTTGAACATAATACTTCTAAGCTTCTGAAGGATAGTGGCTGGGAGAGGAGCGAGACTCATCCAATATACCGGTATGCTAGATAAGACATAGTTTACAAGAACCAATCTACCCCCAAGGGAGAGGTACTGGAAAGTCCAGTGGCTGATCCTTTTTTCCAACTTTTGGATAATCCATAGCCAGTCATTGACCCAATACCCAAGAGGTTTTAAAAAGAAACCTAGATAAGTGAAACCCGAGTGGAGAGGATTCAATCTGTAAGGAATAGCACCAGCTAGGGAAATCAAGCAAGCTTCATCAAGATTGCAGTGAAGAAAGCAAGACTTATCAACATTAATCACCATACCTGATGCTTTACAAAAAGTCTCAAGTATCACCTCAAATGCTGCCCAATCAAGGAGGGTACCAGAGCCCATCAAGATCACATCATCAACAAAGAGAAGGTGTGAAAGTGCAAGAGAGGGAGAGATATGAATGCCTCTGATCCGACCATTGGACCTAGCATCCCGGATAAGCAGACTAAGGCCCTCTATGACAAGGATGAAGAGGAGGGGGGATAAGGGGAAGCCCTGGCGAATACCACAAGAAGCGGGGAAGAAAGATGAGGGAGTTCCATTGACCAAGACCACAAAATTGACAGTAGAGAGGCATCCCATAATCCAGTTCATAGTGAGAAGAGGAAATCCTATTTGTATTAGTATCAGTCTGACATATGTCCAATCCACCCGGTCAAAGGCCTTTGAAAGGTCAAGCTTAAGAACAAAAGCACAAAGATTCTTTGACTTTACTGAATGAAGTACCTCTTGAAGAATACCAATATGCTCAGAGATTTGGCGATCTTTAAGGAAGCCAAATTGCTCCTGTGAGATGCCCAGGTCAAGGAAGGGCTTGAGTCTCCTAGCAATAACTTTAGCAATGAGTTTGTAAAGAAGATTGCATAGGGATATGGGTCTAAAATCGGCAAAATACTGGGGTTTGTCCTTCTTGGGGATAAGAGCCAGGAAATTCGAGTTAAGGGAAGGGGGAACATAACCAGTGATCCTTGTTAGGTCAACAGCCTTAAGAAGAGTAGGGCCCAAGAGATCAAAGAAATGAAAATAGAATTCAACGGGCCAACCGTCCGGACCTGGGCTACGGTCTTTTTTAAAGGCTTTAAGAGAGTGCTCAACTTCCAGAATACTCACAGGTCGAGAGAGGAGAGATGAGTGTTCATCAGGGATAAGCCGAGGAAAGAGAGAGATGACTTTAAGTTGATGTTCAAGACTAGCAGAACCATCATCTTTGAAAATGGCAGCGAAGTGAGCCTATCCTAGAGCCTTGAGAGATACCTCATCCTCAATCAGATTGCCATCTGGGCCTTCAAGAGACCAGATCGAATTTTGTATCCTTCTCCCTGATGCAACAACATAGAAAAACTTAGTATTTGCATCTCCTTGCTGAGCCCATTTGATTCTGCATTTTAATTTCCAGGTGAGTTGGAAGTGTTCCAAGATCCTCCTCCTTTCAGTATTCAAGTGAGACAAATGATCCATTTGGTCATTAGTGAGAATGCCCTTGGAAGGGCCAGCCAAAATGGATTCAATGGCAGCTTCCAAGTTAGAAGATTCAGAATCCATTCTAATCGATTCGTCCTTTCTCCACTTTTTGGTAGCAACTTTAAGCCTTCGAAGAGTGAGACACAGGTCTTCAATGTCACCAATAGCATCAGCATTGAAAGAGGAGGACCATCCTTGCTTAAACCATTCGATGAAATCCAGGTCCTCCAGCCATGATCGATTGAATTTGAAGGGATAATCATAGGAACCTTTCTTGTTTTCCCACTCGAAGAAAATAGGAAAAAGATCTGAGAGGTCCACACATTTGATCCAAGTCTTGTAAACCCCCAAAGAGGGTAGCAGAGCACTAGAAATAAGAAATCTGTCTAAACGCTTACTGATACCCTCTCTGCCAGCTCTACCATTGCGCCAAGTAGGTCCAGAATTTAGTGGGGCCACATCCACTAGTCCAAGAGACTCAAAAAGGGTGAGAAAGTGGTTGGAAAGAGGGTCCAAAGAGGCCTTAGCTCCCCAGATTTCTGAAGATCTAAGGGTGAGGTTGAGGTCCCCCCCGATCACAAGATGAGATAAATTGAGTAAGCCACCTCTAAGGGCTTTATCCCAAAAAAGTTCACGATCCCTATAAGGTCCATAAACATTAAGAATGTGAAGAGGGTCAGGCATTCCCTAAATCATAAGGCCTGAATAAGAATTCCCACACAAGTATGAAAAACCGTGCATTTAGCCTTTGCCGGATTCCAAATAGAGAGGAGGCCTCCAGATAGACCACGAGCACTGACAGCACAAAATTCCCAGGAGGGGAGTAATTTCGAAAAAGCATAAAGAGCAGGGGAGTCACTACACATCGTCTCTTGCAGAAGGATGAAATCATGGTTGAGAGATCTGAAGAGAGCACGAAGGCTTAGGGATTTGGTCTTGCCTCCTAGACCTCAAGCATTGAGAGAGAGGACTAACATCAGGGAACCTCCCTAGGGGTTGACATTGCTCTAAGATCCCTGGAATAAAAGCATCTGGCTGCATCCTTGATGCAGACAGAAAGAGGAATGTAAGGAGGAGAAGCAGAGGAGAGGTCTGCCTTAAAGTCCCGTCTCCCTTTCGGGGGTTTCCTGACGGTCACATTTGAAAACCTAATGGAGTTAATGTGAAAGGTGGAGGGAGAGGAGGGGGTAGAGGCAGTGAACACAGAAAGTGATTTTTTAAGTGATGGATCAGAGAAGGAGGGAGAGGAGGTAGGACTGCAAGGGGAAGGAGCCTGACCAGTTAGACGAGCAACAGGTAGGAGAGGGGGAAAGTCCACAGACGAGTCTAAGACAAAACCCGAGTTCGAAGAGTGAGGCAAGGGAGGAGTATAAGAGATAACCGGGCTTTGAGGAGAAGTGGTAGCCTCAGTAACAGAAAGGGGAGTGTCATGGTGAGGAGGAGAGATTGAATCGGAAGGAGGAAACAGAGGAAGTTGGGGGGACAAGACCTTTGAGGGGGGAGGAGGGCCAGACTGCCTGTGTGACAGGATTAAATTTTCTACAGCTTTAAAAAAAGAATCAGGAACATGATCAGTGGATTGAGAGGACACCAAAGAAGGGCCTGGTAGAGGGAGAAGACCATTTGCAGGGGAGGCAGGAGGAGAGTGCACTCCAAGTACCTCAGTGTCCGAGGAGATTTCATCAGAGAGCCTAAGAGGACAAGAGTTTCGCAAATGCCCAACAGACCGACAACTGCTGCATCTAAAAGGCACATGCAAGTAGTCTAACTTTTGAATCAATAGTCGCTCATTACATAGAACCTCCACTTCTGCTAGAAGCCCCCTGGAGATATCCAGCTCAACAAGTATTTTTGCTACTCTCTTATAAAAAACCAGATGAAAATCATCCTCTACCGATAAAAACCTACCAATAGTGTGTGACAATACCTTCAAGGATCTGCCTGCTCCACAGGGGGAAGGGGAGGTGGGGTAATAGGACCCATAAGTGACGCTTGGAAATCCTCTCTCTAAGAGGATCAAAGTTGTAATGCCAACGCCCGAGCACCAATGAGCCTTTACCAATGCGCCAAACTCCTTCTAAAGCCCGAGTGCAATGATCAGGGTCCAAGAAAACAAACACGATCCAGCCATTTGACAGAAGGCTAATGGTCGGAATGTAATCAAAAAGAGGCTTCCAGTGATTAGAGGCCCATTCAACCCAGGAATCCTTGTTCATTCGGCAGTACTCCAATCGACCTACCAGAGCACGGGAACAGAGGGATGTAACACGCTCCATGAAGATGTCATGTCCTAAGACATACCTGAAGCGTTCCTTCTATGCCTTTATTCATTTAGACCTACGCTTACGACGAAAACGAGTCTGAAAATCAGACTCGGCCATGGTGGGGAACCCCCAAGAAATACCCTAGCAGCGAAACAGAGAGGTTAAGGGACCCCTAGGGCACGAAACCCGGAGAGGGTAGGGATCGATACCACAAAAAACCTTAATCCCAATTAAAGAGGATACCCGAGATCGATAGGCTGTCCAGGTGAGACAGAAAGCCAGCAGTGACAAAAAACCTTATGCCAAAAAACCGAGAGGGGATACCAGAACAACGTTGAACAATGTGGTTGACCACAAGAGTCCAAAAGCTGGAGCACAATCTAGACAGAGTCAACAGACGAGACAATCCCAACGGGAAAAGAAAGATCCCAGGGTAAAGACAGAGACCAAACCCTCCAAGCAGAAGCATAAAGAAAAAACAGAGGGAAGAACCCATGTCACGACAGTGGTAGAGAGGAGAGCCAAAAACAAGCAAAAACGGAAGTTAAGACCGACATAAATTCTAAAGAAACTTTAATAAAATAGATACTTCCACACACAACCACTTAATTAAAAAAACACAAATTGAATAATGCCAATAAATACGTTCTAATGCTAAAATATAAAATCTTCATCATAACCAATAACAAAGAAAACTCATTAAAATATAAGATAAAAAAGAATACATTAACATAAAATGAAACTAAAACTCTAAATTTAACAAAAATATGTTGGACAACATATACTAACAAATCACATTCACAAGACCAACATATACTAACAAATCACATTCACAAGACCAACTTTTTTTGATAGTGCAATCTCAACATAAATCATGTACAATTGTTTGCACAATTGGAAAAAATTTCTCCTCTCCATTCAACGACATGGCCATGTCATTGCCTCAATTACTTCTCACTCCCACCTCAAAATCAAACCGGCGCCCTGTGTTCAAATTTAAAATCTATTTGTAGGGGCCAACACCCTGCGTTCAAATTTAAAATCTTTTTGCAAGGCGTCGATTTGCAGGGGTCGATGCCCTGCATTCAAATTTAAAATCTATTTGCAGGTCCCGAGTATGGACATTGAAACAAGTATCAACAGTACCATGATGTCATCCCACTATAGATGCCTTCCGACACTTTCTTCTCCATCACAGGAACCTGCAGCTCCAGTGGAAGTTCCAACATTGATTATGATTCCTCGGATGGCGAACCTACTCAATACCGATAGCTTTATGCAGGGTTTTTGCTTGAAAATTCAAGAGGGAAGTCTATTATGGAACTAGGGTCCTCCTCTACCATTGAATCCAATTCTATAATAGGATGCACCAAATATCCTTCCATTATTGGGTTTAGAAAGAGGAGGCACCAATAAAAAACTCTGGAATTCCAGCTATGGAGACGAATATGGAGGTGGTAGGCGAAAGCATGCCAAACCTTGAGTAGGGGTTCTTTTTGGGGCGTCCAGAGACTCATTTTTCTACATCATAGGGTTTTGCAGACGATTTTGTGTACGCAGTTGACGATGTCAATTCAAAAGATGAGGTTATGGTGGTTTTATCAATGGGCAATGCAGCAGAGAGGACGAAAAGAGACAAAGGAAATATTGGAAGCAAGGGGAAAAGTGGCATGGAAACTCAATTAGTTCATGTAAATGATACAAATGTGACTTCAAGATGTTTAGTTTGTATGGAACCATGGACCTCAATTGGAAATAAGTATTTTATTTTTATTTATTTTTGAGACAATTTAATGTAACCCGAATTGCATTAAATGCATACACTCATATATAAATCCAGGGTTAGTTGTTAGTATTCATCATTAACCCTGATGCTTTTAGAATTCAGAAAAAACAATCACACTCTACAACAATTCTACACCCAACTCATATAATGGTATAAAATCCAAAATCCAAGAGCAAACTCAAATCAATAATCATTCATCCTAAGTTGAGTACGTGGATTTTATGATTCTTGATTTGGTATTGCATTTAATGAATTTAGCTCTAGAATTTCGTGGCAAGTTTTACCATATTTTTTAGTTTCGACAAGGTTACCTAAACAAAAAAAGGAATAGATCTACTTCTCCCTTTCTTCTTGTCTTGCTAGATTTCTTATTCAATCAGTGTTGAAAAAAATTGTTTTATATTCTACACAAAACGTAGGTTGGTTGACAAAACCCTTGAAAGGCAAAGAACCACATTGAAGTAGTTATGGAGTTGAGGTATATGTTTGAGGTCAGATAGTTTTCTAGATGGGGTTGTGAGAGGGATTGACGAGAGATTGGATTGTGGATCACTAGTTCAAGGAATAAGCGAGGATACAAGGGTGCATGGAGATAGCATTGTGGCAGAACTAGACGACCATGGAATCAATGAGGGATTGAATCTAGGGGCACAACTTGACAGTTTTGAGGGAAACAACTTAGATTTTGAAGAAGACAACAAGACACGCAAACACATGGTCACTTGAGATTTCTTTTTTTAGAACATACATAAGAATTTGAAGGATCTAGCACGAGTGTACAACATTTTGACAATATATATGATGATAGCAATAATGCAAGTTACAAAATTATCGTGGAGGACGAGGAAAAAGAAACTAAAAACAACATAGATTTAAAATCTAGTGAGGAAGAGAATGAAATCGATAACAATGATATGGATTATTAAGCTAGTATGTTAGAAGAAATGTTAAAGACGCTTAGTGCCAAACAAGGGGCTAATAGCATGTATCGAAATATTGCTACAAAAGAAGTAGATGGAACTAACCCTTACACAAAATGACAACCCAACATGGGATTTTAATCCATTAATCATTGTCAAATACATGACGATGACTTGAATTTCATTTTTGTCATCATCATCATCATCATTGTCATCTAGGTCATCATTATCAATGTCACTATCATCATTGTCATCATTGTCATCATCATCATATCATCATGATGGCGAATACGATGGAAATTATGATGAAGTGATTATATGATGATGGTGACAATCCTAATCATCCTCCTCATCATCATCATGTCATCATTGTCTTAGCCATCATTGTCATCATCAACATCATATAATGATATTATTATCAATATTTCCATCACCATCATCATCATCAGTCGTCATTGGTGTCATGATCATTGCCATCATCATCGTTTTCATCATCATCATTATCATTGTATCTTCATCGTCATCATCATTATCATTGTCATGATCATCATCGTCGTCCTCATCATGATGATCATCATTGCCATTCATGCCATTGTTTTTGTCATCATTATCATCATTGTCGTTGTCATTGTCATCATAATCATATAATCACATCATCATTATTGACACCATTGTTTTCATCGTCATTGTAATCGTCATCACCATCGTTTTCATCATCATTGTAATCGTTATCATTATCACCATAGTTGTCATCATCATTCACGTCATTGTCATTGTCATTGTCATCATCATTCTCCATGAAATTACTAACATTTTGATCTTCATCTTGGAACTAATGGCGACAAAACTTCAAACTATGTGTCAAACTAGGCAAATTTACCACCTAGAGTAGCATCCCAAATCAATTACATTTCCCTTTTCCTTATATTAGGCTATGTAGGATATTATGTCATAAAAATAATTACAAAATGAAAATGTGTTAGATGGATCATTTTATTACCAAAAGATCAAACGAGGTACCCACATCATTAATAAATTATTCCAATGAAATCACTATGATTAAAAAGTCAACATGAAGAGAACTTTGACCTTTTTACTTGTTACATGTTTCTTTAATGAAAAGACTAAATAAGGATCTTCAACATAATAAGACTTCTCTTTCTTCTTCTTCTTCTTATTATTATAATGGTGGAAATAGGACTTGCAATTATTATTATTATTAATATTGTAAGCATCTCACACATAACAATAGCATGATAAAGACAACCCACATGGCATGACAATGTTAATATGAAAATGAGTTAATAACTAAACAGACTCAACCTTTTTCCAATAAAAATTATTCTCCAAATTTGATAGGAATTTTTTTGGGAGTTATGGTTCCACTTGATTGAGGAGAACTTTTATCATGGAACTATATCAATGAGGGTTTTTGGCCCAATTTAAAATGACCCCTATTGCTGAAATTTTGAAAAATGAACAAATCAAGGTGGAAATTTGCTTTGTTAGAAAAAAAATATATCACCAAAAATGTCAATATTTCCCACTCATTAATGCACTCAATCACATGATAAAGACAACCCACATGTCATGACAATGTTAACATGAAAATGAGTTAATAAGTGGATAGACTCAACCTTTTTCCAACTATGGCTCCACTTGATTGATGAGAACTTTTATCATGGAAATCTATCAATTACGGTTTTTGGACCATTTTAACACGACCCTTATTGTTGAAATTTTGAAAAAATGATGGATCAAGGTGGAAATTTGCTTTGTTGGAAACAAAAATATCACCAAAAAAGTCAAGTTTTCCCACTCATTAACGCACTGCAATATGACACTAGGGGAATATATTACATATCCATATAAAAGCTTGTGCTCATAACAAACTTTCACAATAGCAAAGAAATTATTTTATGTGGGTAATCTCTAATAACCAAATTAACATCACAATGAAAATAGGTGGAACATAAATATGTTTGTAGTGATTTGTGGCTTGCTTGATCAATGGAAGTGGGTATGTAATATGGCCCCCACAAGGGTTCAAGTATTGCCAATGGCATATTAATAATTGTGCTCGTGGATGCACATTAATACATGTAAAAATGGTTTGTGTTAGGTGCAAGTCGTAGATGATTTTTGCAAAATATATCTCCCACTTATGACTTCTTATTTGAAGTTCATTGTTATAATGGATCCTCTATATTGGTAAAATTTAATCACAATTCGTGAGATCAAAATAAAGTCTAAAGCAACTTCATTAAAATAGATACTTCCACACACAACCACTTAATTAAAAAAATAAAAATTGAATAATGCCAATAGATACCTTCTAATGCTAAAATATAAAATCTCCATCATAACCAATAACAACTTAGAAAACTCATTAAAATATTAGATAAGAAGAATACATTAACACAAAATGCAACTAAAACTCTAACAAAAATATGTTGGAAAACATATACTAACAAATCACACTCACAACACCAACATTTTTCAAGAGTGCAATCTCAACATAAATCATGTACAATTGTTTACACACTTGGAAAATATTTCTTCTCTCCATTCAACAACATGGACATGTCATTACCTCAATTACTTCTTACTCCCACCTCAAAATCAAATCGACGGCTTATGTTCAAATTGAAAATCTATTTGTAGGGGATGACACCTTGCGTTCAAATATAAAATCTATTTGCAGGCGCCGGGTATGGATGTTGAAACGAGTATCAATGGTACCATGATGTCGTCCTAAGATAGATGCCTTCTGACACTTTATTTTCCATCACAGGAACTCGTGGCTCCTGTGAAAGTTTCAAAATTGCTTGTGATTCCTCATATGGCAAACTACTCAATACCAATAGCTTTTTGCAAGTTTTTTGCTTAAA
>LPNX010787658.1:0-26406 GCA_001517045.1 Pseudotsuga menziesii
GGGGGGTGTTAGAATAATCAACCCATAGTATTTACCCACTTAGACATTATTTCATTTATTTTGTCTTATTTGCCTAGCCCATGAGTCCCACCATGTGCAATTTGTCAATTGCCTATCCATAGAGGTCAAAATTGCCATTATTGACTCATGGAGTGCTTTGGAAAGTCCTGGGAATCAAATCTGCTTTATTCCTGGCCTCCTAGGCGCCCTTCTTCTTTTTCTGCTTTGTTGACTGCTTTTCCAGTTTTTAAAGCACATAAGGAAAGCTAGACTAGGTGAGGTGAACCTGTTTTATTCCCATTTCATCCTCCACTCTTTCCTCCATGCAAAAGCATGTATGAGCTGCCATTTGACCACTCTTTAGCTTGCCCATGCACCCTTGCTAATTCATGGGGTCCTTGATAGACTTGGGATCAGCCTTTTACACCTATGGGGGATTTGCCTATTTTTGGTAAGCCTGCTTTATGCTAGATTTGGATGCTTCCTTATGCATTCGATTTGCTCATGTATTCTATATATTCAGCAGCCTATGTTAGTACAGGGTTGGCTATTGTGCGCTCAGTTAATATAATTTTGTGTTACAGCTCCATATTCAGTCTCCATTGTTGATAATTTGCATGATCAATTGTTAATTGCTGTGAGTGAAATTAATCTACTGCAGGCCTGAATTTCTACATTTAGTTGGTCAAGTTAATATCTGCCACGTCACTATTGGGGACATCTTCAACATTTTCTTTGATCAAGCATAACTTCATCATCCGGAATCAGTTTTAAGTGCTGTTTTTTTTTTAAACCGCATATTTTTTCAAGCTCTTTGCATCCAGACAATTAGTTTCTATTTTTTCAGCCATTATTTTATAGTATGTCTGCCCCTTGTGATATCATACTCACAAGTTCTAACTATTTCTCATGGAAATCTCGTATGGAGGATGTTCTGCGAAGTAGGGGACTTTTCAGGATAACCTCAAGGAAAGAAACAGAACCCACTGATGATGATAAAAAAATTAAATGGGAAAATCGATGTGATGAAGCTCGTGGATTGATTGGGATGTCAATCTCTACTGATTTGTGATTCCACATATTTGGAATTGATGAACCTAATCTTGCTTAGGAAAAGTTGGAATCTGTGTTTGGTAAACATAATGAAATTTGGGGTCATCAACTTGAGAATGAGTTTCTTTCCTTGAATCCAAATGATTTTTCATGCATTCAATACTATTTATCTAAGTATAAAACTCTTAGACTATTATGTACCGAATGCAAGATTAAGAAAGAAGACAAACAATGTATTCTTCATATTCTTTTAAAACTTGGACCTGCATATTCTATTTTTGTATCTACATTCTACTCCATGAAAGAATCCTTAACTGCAACTAACTATCAAGAGCCTACCCTTGAATCATTTTGTGATTCCTTAATTAGAGAGCAAGATAATCTCATTCATCTTGAAATAATTAACAATGTAGATACATCTGGGAAAGCCTTATTGTCCCAACAGAAAGAAAAGTCCAAGCCTCTCAAGAAACATAATTTTCATAATAATAAGCCAAACAACAAGGGTCCTAAACCCTCTCAGTCAACTCCTCCTTTAAAAAATGACAAAGGATCCAAGCAAAAAGGAAAGAAGACTGAGCGTCATTGTAATTTTTGTGGGAATGATAATCATGATGAATCTAAATGTTTTAAGAAGATGGCAGCCTTAGAAGCAGCAATGAAGAAGCAGCACATCAACCTAGATTCATCTTCAGAATCTAACTCTCATGGACATGCACTTTGTGCTTCTGGTTACTCTTATACTGCATCTTCTTCTTCTACTTCAAATGAATGGCTCATTGATTCTGGAGCATCTTATCATATGGATAAGATTCAATCCATCTTTTCTACTATGCATGAATGTAACACCAAACAAATATTTGTTGGTGATGATAGATCTCTAAGTGTTGTAGGATCTGGAATAGTTCCAGTGGAAAATGGTCATTTCAGTGATGTACTATGTGTTCCAAAAATTTCCTGCAATTTGTTATCAGTCTATCAAATCACTCATTCAGGTGAAGGTGAAAATGTGACTTTTACACCTCACCAAGTTGTAACACAAGGACTTTAAAAATCCTCAAAATGTCCTTGCTACTGGAACTGTTGATGATATTACCAGGTTGTACAAATTTAACAACTTTGGGTCATCACCTTTTCCTTTGGTTTTTGTTGCTCATAGTGATAACTTGAGCAAACTTTGGCATGAGCAATTTGGTCTCTTAAATTATCGCTCATTGCAACAACTATGTAAAGACAATAAGGTGACTGGTATTCCAATGGTATCTTGCAAGGATGGTGTTTGTTCTGGTTGTGTACTTGAAAAACATCATCGGGACAGTTTTGACAAATGTGCCTCTTGGCATGCCTCGGTTCCTTTGGATTTTGTGCATAGTGACTTGTGTGGTCCTCTTCCATCTGCTTCCTTTTCTGGTTTCAAATATTTCTTAACTTTCATTGATGACTACTCTAGACGCACTTGGGTTTACTTCCTAAAACTTAAGAGTGAAGTATTTAACATGTTCTTGGCCTACAAGGCCCTTGTTGAAAAACAATCTGGTCATCAAATTATTAAGTTAAGATCTAACAATGGAGGGGAATATTTTAACAACAAGTTCACTACTTTTTGCACTGAACAAGGAATCCAACAATAGCACATTGTTCCATATACACCTCCACAAAATGGTGTAGCTGAACGGAAGAACCACACTTTAAAAGAAATGGCTAATTGTATGATCCAAACAAAGGGACTAAATCTTCAATATTGGGTTGATGCCATAAATTGTGCAAATTACATAGTTAATTGCACACCCACTAAAGTTTTACAAGGTATAACACCAAAAGAAGCATGGAGTAAAATTAAACCAAATGTAGGTCACTTTCGTGTTTTTGGTTGTGAAGCATGGGCTCACATTCCGGATGAAAAACGGAAAGCATTGCAGCCTAAAAGTGAAAAGTGCATATTTGTTGGATATTCTGAATATGTAAAAGGTTATAGACTTCTTCAGCCCCATTCACATGATATAATCATTAGAAGAGATGTTAAATTTGATGAAAATCTCTTGGCCTGCGAGCCTAACTTGGCGGGTGTGCCATCTTTGGCCTGCAAGCCTGATTCGGCAATTGTGCTTTCTTCTTCTTCTTCCAACTTCCTTGACAGGTTTCCAACTCCAAATTCTGATGATAACAGTGAGGATGAAAATCCACCTCCGCCTGCTCATGTTCCTCCAATTGCACCAACACCAATACTTTCTCGATGGGTCCATTCAACATGTGAAGCAGCTGGTGATATTGAAAGTGATCCTAGAGATCAACGTAGAACACATTCTCAGTTTCAGTGAGCCTCTTCTCTTTTGGCTCGAGAATCATGATCTAGAAACTTTTGCAAACGATTCAAGAAATATAGATTGGGATGCAGCTATGGATGAAGAATATCATTCCTTAATGGCGAACGATACTTGGGTTCTTATTCCTCTTCCAAAAGGAAGAAAACTTGTCAGATGTAAATGGGTCTACATAACTAAGTATGCATCATATGGAAGTGTTGAAAGACTTAAGGCAAGGTTAGTTGCCAAATGTTTTTCCCAAGTTGAAGGGATTAACTATAATGAAACCTTTTCCCCTGTAGCAAAAATGAACTCCATCCACCTTGTTCTTTTCCTTGCATCCTTACATAACTGGGAAGTCCATCAAATAGATGTCAAGTCTGCCTTCTTACATGGTGATTTACATGAGGAAATTTACCTGGAACAACCTCTTGGATATGTTCAAAATAACTCTAGCCTTGTTTGTCTCCTTAATAAATCCTTATATGGCCTTAAGCAAGCTCCTAGAGATTGGTATGCCAAAATGGATAGCTTTCTCCTTGACACTGGTTTTTCTAGATGTCATTCTGACCCTAATGTCTATACCAAGAAAGTAGGAAACCATCTCATCATACTTGTTCTTTATGTTGATGATCTTATCCTTACTGGTAGTGACCCTAAACTTATAACCCATGTGAAATCTAGTCTTAAGCAAAATTTTGAAATGTCAAACTTAGGATATTTGCATTATTTTCTTGGTCTCCATGCCTTGCAAACCAAAAAAGGAATACTTATTTCCTAGTCTAAGTATGCTTGTGACCTTCTTCATCGCTTCCACATGGAAGATTCTAAACCAGCCCCTTCTCCCTTCCAGTCTAGAGTCAAAATTTCTGCCACTTGCACTTCCCCTGAAGTAGATGCCACCTTGTATCGTCAGCTTGTTGGTAGTCTTTTATACTTAACTCATTTCCATCCTGACCTTTCCTTTATCGTTGATCGTGTTTCCTGTTATATGCAAACTCCTCATGAAAGTCACTGGAAAGAAGCAAAAAGAATACTTCGATATATTCGAGGTACAATTCAGTTTGGGATTCATTACAGTACAGGGGGGAAACCTTTTTTAGTTGGTTTCACTGATTCATATTGGGACGATGATCCTAATGATTGAAAGTCTACTACAGGTTATGTTTTCAGTCTGGGATCTGGACCTGTCACTTGGGCTTGTAAGAAACAACAAGCTCTTGCTCTTTCTTTAGCAGAAGTAGAATATCGAGCTGTATTTAATGCCAGTAAAGAAGCTTTATGGCTTTGATAGATCCTTTCAGAGTTTGGATTCGAGCAGCAGAAGCCTAATCCACTTTGGTGTGACAATCAAAGTGCCATCAAGCTTGCCAAAGATCTAGTTCTACATCAGCGCAACAAACACATCAAGCTACACATGTACTTCATCAGAAATCTTGTTCATGATAGTGTTATTGAAGTTCTGTATTTTCCTACAGATGATCAAGTTGCAGACATCTTCACCAAGTCTCTTACCGAAGAGAAGTTTTCTAAACTTTGGTATATGTTAGGAGTTCAGGAATGTGTCCTTAAGGGGGGATAGGCTCTAATGCCTCCTTCCTTCTCCTAATAGTGTCACTTTTGTAAATCCTTCAATCCTATCCCAAGTTGTTCTTAAGGGGTGATGTTAGGATATTTAGACACTTAGGAGTTAGTTAAGATCAACTTGTGTAATATATTTGTTAGGTAAAAGTGTGTTTCTTTAGTATGCATTAGTATGCATTTGTAAATATTCTAATCCGACGGTCATGATATGTTCTAGACATAGAGTGATCCGACGGTTCAACTTCTCTTAGATCATACCTACCATTGATTCATGGCTTAACACCCGATTGTTCTATGATCTATCTATTTAAAGAGCATAGAGGGTCCTTGCCTAGTTGATCGATTATGAGAAGCTCATGTAACTTTCTTTTTTTTGCATAATAAATTGCTCCAAGTAGCTATTTGGCTGGGGTCATGGACTGTTTCCCTCTTGAGGGTTTTAACCACATCATAAGCATCGGTGTGTTGATTTGTGATCTATTTGTGTGAAGTGGTAGCCGAAGGTGTTCGGTCTTTTGGGAGTACCCTGTGTACCCGAACAGATTATTGACCAAGAAAAAATGTTAAAGTTTCGCAATCCACAATCCAAAAAATATTTGCGTGTTGCAGGTAAACAATGTTGAAAATTAAATTTTATTGAGTTTCTGCTTCCCACAATCTACATTGTAGGTTGCAGTTTGTGGAATTGAAAAAAAGAAGAAAAATATGCGAAAAATGACTTTTTCAATTTTTGCAATCCGCATTGTAGAAGGTGGAAATGAAAATATAAAGTTTTATTTTAAAAATGATTTCTGAAATATGCAATCTACATTCCAGGTTATGGGTTGCGAAAATACGAGCATTTATTGAACATAAAATTCTAACTTCCACAATCTGCATTTTTGGGTTGTGGAATGCGAGAAATTGATTTCCAAAAACCTCCAAAAAAAGGATTTCCACAATTTGCTTTTCGATTGTGGAATTTGGGTTGCGGAGACGCAAAACCATTGATGTAATTGTAACTTCAGAATGTATTCACTTATATTTCTTATGTATTGTAACCCGATGTTTATTCTGGGATGTATTTGTAATGTACTTGAGTCATGTCATGCCCCGAGGTTCCTATCGGGATTTTCTATAATGTAAACAAGTCATGTCAAGTCAAGGTGGTTAACCCTCCTATTGTCTAAGGGTTAAAGTCTCCACAGTTTCGGGGCACTAGGGTTATTAGACTCACCTAGTGAAGTCGTCCCTAGTTTGGTTTAGTCAAGTCATGAATTAGTATAAATAGAGAGCTATCCTCTCTATTTATCACACACTCACTCACACTCAGTTGTAGCGCATAGCTGAGGAAGAGAAAGACATTGGGGCAAGGAAGAAAGAGGTTACTGCTGTCGGGATATCATATTACTATTTTTGGGTTTCACTTTTGGTGCTGATTCTATATCTGAGGAAGTTGCGGGGTTTTCTCCATTTATGGTTTCCCCAAGGAAAAAAACTGTGTGCATTGTCTCTTGTGTTTGATTGTTGTGTTTGTTGTTCTCTCAATTAAATATCCTAATATTATGCTAGCTTAATGTTAAAAATCTAACATTGTATCAGAGCTAACCTAAGAAGAAGACACTGTGCAGCTGTGGGAACTAGGGCTTCCTACTTTATGGATCTCTCTCCACAAATTTTTCAGCAAAATTAGGGTGGAATAACTCTCCTCCCTAGGGCACATCTTTCTGTCGAAGCAGGATCCAATTCTAAGGTTTTTCAGATTTGGACCCGACACTACTGTCGAAAAATTAGGGCTTTTCATATAAGTGGAATTTTTTAGTGAGCCTAGGCCTGGATTCATATCCTCCCCAAAATAAAAGTTAGGGATCAAATTCAAAGCATTTGGTTGGACAAAACTCCAGAAAAGCAAAACCCTAATATACTCCTGAACCGACACTACAGGATTTCAGCTTCAAATCCAGATCCGACATCTTGACCTAGTAAGATATAAATATTTTGTATTTCCATTTCAGGTTCTTAGTTAAGATGTCTCATCATACCAATCTTGATGAAAATCTTGAGGGAGCTGATAACTTCCGAGCCCGGAAGTATAGGATCTCCCTGGTCCTGGAAGAAAATGAGTTGGACTCCTATATTAGTGAGGAGGTTTCGGTTCCAGAGGAATATGAGGCCAAACCCTTACATAAGAAGAAGTTGGTTATGGAAAAGAGGATCATTGTTGATTCTATCAAATATCACCTCATACCATAGGTATCCTCCCTCAAGACACCTAAATCCATGTTTGATGCCCTAACCAAACTGTTCGAAGGGAAGAACATCAATAAGAAGATGACTCTAAGGAACCAGTTGAAGAATGTAAAGATCCAAAATGAGGAAATCATCCAGTCATAATTCACAAGGGTCTCCCAGATCAAAGAACAACTGGAAGGAGTAGATGAAGAAGTGGAGAATGCAGAAATTGTGATGACAACCTTGAATGGTCTCCCTAGGTAATGGGATTCTTTCATTCAAGGAATTTGTGCTAGGAAGAAGTTAGTCAAGTTCTGTAGAATGTGGGAAGAATGTTCACAAGAAGAAGCTCGGATAGCATCTCAAGAAGAAAATATGAGAAGTGAAGATCAAGCTCTCACAGTACACTCCAGGAAAGGAAGAAGGGAAAATCATCATCACCAAGGTAAGCATTCTCATCAGAAAAATAATCCTATAAGAAGGGATCCATCCAAACTTAGATGTTATACATGTGATGAAATAGGACACTTTGCTAGAAATTGTCCCATGAATAAGAATGGATCCAAGAAGAAGAAGATCTCCAAAAGAAGACATCATGCTCACACTGCTGAGGATGATGATCCTCCCAGGAAGAGAGTAAAACAAGAAAGTGAAGACTCTTCAAGTCAAGATGAATATGTTCTGATATCCAATCTCATGGGAACTGTCACTCATGGAAGGAAATATTGGCTTATTGATAGTGGGGATTCCAAACACATGACAGGTTTCAAGGAATATTTAGAGAAACTATCCGAACATAATTCACCCCATAAGGTGAAACTTAGGGATGACTACCAATATCCCATAAAAGGTAGTGGTGAATCCTCCTACAAGCTAGACTCCAGAAAGTCTATGAAGATGAAGGATGTATTGTTTGTACCAGGACTAAAGAAGAATCTTCTATCCATATCGTCATTGGATGCAAAAGGCATGAGGGTTGCATTTGTAGATGGCCAAGTCCTCATGTGGTCAAGAGCAAATACTATTGATGATGCAATAGTGATTGGAGAACAAGAAGGAGGTTTATACAAATTGAATGGCCATCCAGAATGAGCTTTGGTCCATGACACAGTAGAGCCAAATGAACTTTGGCACAGAAGGCTTGCACATGTGCATTACAGAGCACTACCACTTGAAAGCAAACTTGTTGAAGGTCTTCTAGAAATTCAAGCAAAACATGAAGGGATATGCAAAGGATGTGTGAAAGGAAAGAATACAAAGAAGACATTTTCAAGTAGCGAGAGCAAGGAAAAAGGAATATTGGAAATCATCCACTCTGATGTATGCAGACCAATGTCATTAAGTTCACTAAGTGGGTATGTATACTATGTTTATTTCATTGATGAATTTTCTAGGAAAACATGGATTTACTTCATGAATAACAAAGATGAAGTTTTCAGCAAGTTCAAGGAATCCAAAGCCTTGATCAAGAACCACACAGGAAAGAATATCAATACCTTTTGATCAGATAATGGCGGAGAATTCACATCAAATGAATTCAAATACTTATGAAAAGAATTAGGGATTAAGAGGGAGTTATCCACTCCATATAATACACAGCAGAATGGGGTTGAAGAAAGGATGAATAGAACTATCATGGAAGCTGCAAGAGCAATGCTTCATGATCAAGATCTTCCCATGCATCTATGGGCAGATGCTACCAAAACAGTGGTGTATGTACATAACCATACTCCGCACAGAGTACTCGAGAACAAGACACCCGTTTCAGCAAGAAACCAGAATTCAGCCATCTCAAAATATTTGGCTATCGAGTGTACATACACATTCCAAAAGAGAAAAGAACAAAATTAGATCCTTCAGGAAAGAAGGGTATATTTGTGGGATACTCTAAAAGCTTGAAGGCTTGCAAAATATATTTCCCAGGATTCAAGAAGATCAACATCAGCAGGGATGTAACATTTGATGAAGACACAGCTTACAACAAATCCAGAAAGAGACCTGTTGAAGATCCTGAAGAAACAGAAGCACCCATAATTCATGATACAACCATGAATGAAGAAATTTAAGAAGAAGATCGAGAATTTGAAGAACCAAAAAGACCTGTAGATCCACCTCAAGAGAAGAATCCTCACAAGAGGAAACCTACTTGGGTACAAGAAATTATCCAAGGTGCGGAAAGATATGGGGCTCCAGAAGAGAATCACAGAGAAAGAAAGAGAACTAGATCCTGCTCCGGATATGTAGCTTTACTATGTGACTTTATCAATGAAGAACCTTCCAATTATGAAGAAGCGACAAAACAGAAAGAATGGAAGGATGCTATGATCAAAGAGTATCAATCGATCATGAAGAATGATGTTTGGGATGTTGTCCCAAGACTAGAAGGGAAGTCAGTTGTTACTTTCAAATGGATCTACAAGATCAAGCATGCTGCAAATGGTAGCATAGAGAAATATCAGGCAAGATTCGTGGCTCGAGGTTTCTCCCAGAAAGAAGGAATAGACTATGAAGAAACCTTTGCACCTGTAGCCAGATACACTTCCATCAGATTAATACTTTCTCTGGTTGCAGTGATGAAATGGAAGATACACCAAATGGATGTCAAGATTGCTTTCTTGAATGGTGTAGTAGAAGAGGAAGTGTATGTAGAACAACCACTTGGTTTTGAGACACATAATAGGGATTCTCATGTGTGCATATTGAAGAAATCCCTGTATGGTTTGAAATAGGCACCTAGGACATGGTACGAAAGAATTGACAGCTTTCTATCTAGTTTGGGATTTACCAAAAGTAAAGAAGATTCCAACCTTTAATACAAGGTTGAACATGGCAACCCGGTGATGCTCCTACTGTATGTAGATGATACATTTGTAACAGGTATGGATGGGTTTATTTCTAATATGAAGATAAATATTACTGTCGAGTTCGAAATGAAGGACTTCAGTATGATGCATTATTTTCTAGGCATGGATGTGTGGCAGAATGAAGAAGGAATATCCCTCAGACAAGGGAAGTATGTAGTAGAGATCCTAAAGAGGTTTGGGATGATGGACTGCAAGGCCATGACCACACCTATGGCATCAAACTTGAAGCTATTGAGTGATGCTTCATCATAGACAGTTGATGCTAGGATGTATCATTAGATGACTGGGTCCTTGATGTATCTGATGAACACAAGACCAGATATTTGCTTTGCTATGAACACCTTGAGCCAGTTCTTAACAGATCTAAGAAATGTTCACTTGATTGCTGCAAAGCATATTTTGAGGTACCTGAGGGGTACAATTGATTATGGGCTCAAGTATGAGGCGAATCAGAAGATTAACCTGGAGGCTTATGTTGATTCATATTGGGCAGGCAGTGCCATTGATAGGAAGAGTACTTCAGGGTGTTGCTTTAGTATGGGATCAGGTGTGATCTCTTGGTTTAGCAGGAAGCAATCCTGTGTGGCACTGAGTACAGCTGAAGCAGAGTATGTTGCAGCTTCTTCAACTAGTTGTGAGGCAGTATGGCTGCGAAAGCTACTGTCTGATTTATTTGATCTCCAGATGGATGCTACTTGTATACATTGTGAAAACCATAGTTGCGTAAAGTTTTCATAGAATCGAGTGTTCCATGATGATTCGAAGCATATCGAGATCAAGTATCACTGTATCAGGGATATGGTGCAGAGGGGAGCAATGAAGCTCCAATATGTTGCAACAGAGGAATAGATAGCTGATGTGTTGACAAAGCCATTGGCTAGGGTGAAGTCTGAGTACTTCAGGGAGAAGCTTGGTGTTCTCCAGATCGAGGTTTCCTCCAAGGGGAAATGATGAGACTGTGATCCATTCTGACATGGTGAGAGGATTGGTTCCTTCCATGGTCAGATGTAAGGGCTGACCCATTCTGTCATGGTGAGAGGATTGGTTCCTTCCATGTCAGATATGAGTGCTGATCCATTCTGATGTGACTATAGGATTGGTTCCTACATGATCAGAAGTAAACGTTGAATTCCATTCCTAGAATGGAGGCACCTAGCTAGTTACCAAGTAGCTCAGTTTGGGACTGGGGGCCATTTTGATATGACTGTAGGATTGGTTCCTACATGATCAGATTTGAGTGCAAGCCCTTCTGACATTGGTTGTTAGATGTAAGTGCAGAGCCCTTTTGGCATGAAGGATTGGTTCCTTGCATGGTCAAATATAAGTGCAAATCCCTTCTGACATTGGTTGTCAGACGTAAGTGCAGAGCCTTTCGGTATGGAGGATTGGTTCATTGCATGGCCAAGTGTAAGTGCTGAGCCTTTTAGACATTGGTTGATGGATGTGAGTGTTGGGCCTTTCTAATAGGGTTGTGGGAGGTTTTCCCATATGGTCAGATGTGAGTGTTGGGCATAAATTTCTTATATGATTATACGATTGGTTCCTACATGATCAGATATAAGTGCTGGGTGGGCTAATCTGACTTACGGTTAGGTAAAGTGCTGGAAGAAGACCTACATGGAGGCTAGGCCTACAACCAACATGAAAAAGCACTAGATCTATAGAAATTCTTGTGACAAGAAGAATCATGAGATAGCACCCGTGAATTTTGAGTGATGATGATCCAGATCGAGGGATGATCTAGATCCACTGATGATGCTCCAGAGATGATCAAGATCGAGGGATGATCTAGATCCAGTGATGATGATCCAGATTGTGTGATGATCCAAATCTAGGTGAAGATAACTTGAAGATGAAGGTGACTTGAATATAGAGATGACTTGAAGGTGAAGATGATGAGGACTCAATGATGATCCAGATGATACAGAGAAGAAGACTTGTGCTAATAAATTGTGTCGAGGGACTACCTTCCTAGTTAAGAGGGAGTGTTGATGTAATTGTAACTTCGGAATGTATTCACTTGTATTTCTTATGTATTATAACCCGATGTTTATTCCAGGATGTATTTGTAATGTACTTGAGTCATGTCATGCCCCGAGGTTCCTATCGGGAGTTTCTATAATGTAAACAAGTCATGTTAAGTCAAGGTGGGTAACCCTCTTATTGTCTAAGGGTTAAAATCCTCATAGTTCCAGGGCACTAGGGTTATTAGAATCACCTAGTGAAGTTGGCCTTATTTGGGTTTAGTCAAGTCGAGAATTAGTATAAATAGAGAGCTAGCCTCTCTATTTATCACACGCTCACTCACACTCAGTTGTAGCGCATAGCTAAGGAAGAGAAAGACACCAGGGCAAGGAAGAAAGAGGTTATCGCTGTCATGAGATCATCTTACTATTTTTGGGTTTCACTTTTGGTGTTGATTCTATCTCTGAGGAAGTTGCGGGGTTTTCTCCATTTATGGTTTCCCTGAGGAAAAACACTCTATTCATTGTCTCTTGTGTTTTATTGTTGTGCTTGTTTTTCTCTCAGTTAAAGATCTTAATGTTATGCTAGCTTAATGATAAAAATATAACAAAAACATATGTAAAATAAAAGGGTATTTCTACAATCCACAAAACACAAAAAAAAACAAGGTTTCTAAATAAATTTTATTAAGGAGAAAACACAGTACTTACAGTTAAATAAAATGAAAACTCCCATGACAAGATTATGGCCTCAAAAGGAAATTGAAAGGATGGATGGTACTCCCATTTTATCAATTTAAAATGGGATATGTTGGTGGAAAAAACAAATGATGACTCGCTGGGAGAAGAATTTATCTTTGTACAAATTTACATAAAAAATTTCAAAGAAGATATGTCAGTTAGAAAAAATGTTTAAGTTCATAACAAACGACAACTTCATGAAAAGACAACTGGATCTAGAAAAGTAATAGATATAATTCTCCTCTTTCGATCCCATAACCACTGATAATGATACTCAACAAATGAATAAGTCTTAGCAGTGATAGGAATTCCTGTAAACAAGATGTCAACAACGAGGGCAATTTTAGATAAGATTCTAGTAAAAACCTTTATCTATATCATGAGCATCAGACCAGTAATCACCTTGAATATGAATTTTTTATTAGAGATATATACAAAATTATCCCTTTTATTTTAAATAACAGTAACAAACAACAATTTTGACACAATACCACTTCCCTTGTAAGGTACAATGTCACACACAGGTTTTACCTGTAAACTAAACAAGCTAGCTCGGTAAGGAGACTCCTTGTCTTTTGGATTTTACACCAACAACAATTACCATATATTGGTAACCACCTATCAGTAATTTCAGTCCAAATAAGGTCCATGAACATGGTCAGGATGGATTGTGATAAGACCCAATGTCCTTGAATATAATAAGTTGTATTTTAAACAACAAAAACAAAAATAATTTACAAATGAAAAATGAAAGCCATTACCCTATCTTGGGAACCATCTAGTGGTAATGTCATTCATTGAGCATGTCTATGAACATGATAGGATGTCTTGTGATAAGAACCCCTATCTTGTAGTTTACACTTATGAAGGTAATTTTGTTAATTCCAGGGTGATCAAGGTGAGATAAAAAAAGAACATAGGTTAAAGAGGATGTTAAAGATGTGCTTCCAATAGTCACTAAGGAACCTGACAAGAATACCAGATTGCTCTTGAAAACTTAGTCATTGTCATTAGAATAAATAAAGATAGTGAGTGTAGGAAATGAAGATCCAATTTAAAGAAATATTACAGATCTTGGATTTTACTGCCATGAAGATATAAACCGAGTGGAGATTTCTGACATATCTAAGTTAAAATTTCTTAGTTAAAACATTCTAGGGATAAACCACTTACCAATTGCAACTAGTTGTTGTAAGAACGCTATGTTTTGTAAACAAAACAAAGAAGAAAGAAATCAAACCAAACAAATATAAAAGAAAAGGAATCAAAATAGCACGCTTTTGTACATATAAGAAAAATATTACCTTAAGAAAAATACTTCTTGAGGAGATGGATATTTGTTGCAGAGGTCTCAGAGAGACCTTCCAACATCTGTAATCAAATAGTACTAGGGCCAATATTTTCTGTAATAATGAATGGCTCTAACCATAGACGCTGAAACTTGGTGTAGTCTCTTTTTGTCTTTGTGGGGCTTGTCCCACTTCAGTACTAGATTCCCAATCTGAAAATTATGATTGGTGGAGGATTTATCATCAAACCATCTCTTCATCAGTTGTTGATGTTGACATAACTTATTTCTGGATTTTTTCGTCTCCTCTTCTAATTTAAAAAGTGTGTAAATTCGGTTCTGAAGGGGAAAGGATTCATGATCCCGTGAAATAGTTTGTGTAATTTGTAGTGAGGGGAGAGGCATATTTGATGGTAAAATGGTTTGTTTTCCATAGATAAGGTAGTATGGAGAATTTTCGATGGAAACCTTGGGAGTGATTCAATCTACCCATAAAGCATTGAAGAGATTTGTATGCTAATATTTGTGGTTTGTGGCCACAATACTCTTTAAAATATTGATCAATTTCATGTTGGAAGACTCTGCCAAACCATTACCTTGCGGGTAATATTTTGTAGAATACTTCACTTTAATCCCCTTTTCTAGGGAATATTGTGTGATATCAATTGAATTGAAATACGAGGCATTATAAAACACCAAAGACTCAAGCACTCCAACAATGGTAACGATGTTACTCTCTAGAAAGGATATAACCGAGTTGGTACTAGAAACTCTGAGGGGAATTGCTTCTATCCACCTAGTAAAATAATATGTTGCATTTAATATGTAATTATGCTACAACACATAGGGAGGAGTAATGGGACCAACAAAATATAGTCCCCATTGTTGAAATGGAACTGGACTATAAATGGCTGGAGGGGGGAATCTGGTTTTTCAACTTACCAACACATATTTGGAAGGCCTCACACTTTTTTGACAAAGGTATATTTATCTTTGAATAATGTGGGCCAATAGTATCCTACTCTCAACCCTATATGCACAGTGGTTTCACCTGAAAAATGTCCTCTTGCAGGTCTTGTGTGCATTTCAAATAGAAGATTGTGAGATTCTAGTTTTTCTACACACCTGAGAAAGACACCATCATAATTTATATGAAACAACACATTATCAATGAATTGATAAGGTGTTTATTTTAATATTAATGTATTGTGTTTCTTAAAGTTGAGGGTTGGAGGGGCATACCCATGAATGAAATAAAACTTAACATCATCATACCATTCGAAATATGGAGTAGAAATAACATCAACTGTGTCAACATACATGTATTCCTCTTGAATCAATTGTTATTCCTCCTTGGGGTTGTTAGATTGGATTGCTATTAAAATTAAACCATACCCTTTGACAATCTTGGTAGGCTTAGTCTCCAAATCATACTCTTGAAGCACGGTCATTGAGTGAGCTCGCTTTTCTCCTAACTCCTTTTGAACCAAAAACATTTCTTATGACTTCATATGGGACAATCACCTTTGCTTTGGACATCCACAAATAAGGCCTAAAATGCTTCACATATTTATATATAGTATAATCTTGTTTGTTAATATGTGTATAATTCAACTCGACCCCTTTGAATGTGGAACTGATAAATGAAATAGGGATCTATGTGTCCTCTACATGTTTCTGAGTTAACACATCAACATAAGAAAAATCAGCAGTGAATGTATATAAAATAAAATATTTTGAAAAATCAAAGGGAATCAATGCCGGAGCATCCATTATGGCCTTCCTAATTTTGATGAACACATCCTTTTTGATGTCAGACCACTTAAGCAAAGCACGTTTCTTAATTAGATAATGAAGTGGCCTAACTATTTGTGCAAAGTTTGGTACAAACCTCCTAACAAAATTAATCTTCCCAAGGAAAGATTGCATGGATTTATTTGAGCTTGGGAGTCCAATTTTGCAATGGATTTAGATATTTATGGGTCAATTATTATTCCATATTTTGAAACAATAAATCCAAGAATTTTTCCTTTCGTAACTGCAAAAAATGATTTCTTTGGGTTCAAAAAAATTCCATACTTCCTACATCTTTCAAAAACTTGTCTTAATGCAAACAGATGATCATGTCATTTTTTTGGGAAAAAATAGTTATATCATCTAAGTAGACAACAATAGAATTATGCATCAAACATATGAAATCTACATCCATAGCTCTCTAGAATGTTGCACTGGCATTTATCAGTCTGAAAGGCATCCTCCTATAAGCAAAATTTCCCTAGGGTGTTCTGAAAGAAGTTTTAATCTGGTCGAAGGTTGTGACCAGAACTTGGTTATAGCCTGAAAATCTGAAACTCTTTGTATTTTCTACCCATGAAACTCTTTGCAAAGAAAAAATTTCTACACCCGAAACTCTTTGCAAAATCTGTTCAATTAAAGGAACATGGTAGTTGTCCTTTTCAGATTCTCTATTTGAGTTGCGGAAGTCCACACACAGACTGATCTCCCCACTATTTTTTCCGGACATGGACCAGGTAAGAGATCCATTATGTGTGTTTAACCATGAAAATGGTTCTATATTTTAGGAGTTTCACAAGATCTTTTTTGACGGATAGATCAAGGATAGAATGGTTCTTCCTCAGCTTTTGTTGGTAGGGTCTTATGTTGGGATTTAGGGGTATGTTATGCTACATGATAGAAGAATAATTTTTTTTTTAAATCGTCATAAGTCCATGTAAAAACATCCTTAAATTATTTACATAGATTAACTAAGGCCCTCTCTTCCTCTGGAGAACAAGTAAGCCCTATATTAATGATATTATGATTATTCTCATTTCCAAGATTAACAGTTTTATAATTAAGAGAAGAACTATGAGTTTTGCAATTAGGATTACCTTTAAACTTATCTTGCGGGTCATAGTATTTATCTAAGTTAATGATTGATTTAGGGTTCAAGTTAGAGGGGAATTTATGATTAGATAGATACTTATCATGTTCAGCCTCATCTATGGCTAAGTCGTTAAAAGTGTACTGGGTTGTCAGGAAGTCTGAAATTTGAACATCATCATCAAAGATTTTTCAATTAGTTACATTATATGGTATAGAAGGTCTGTACATGAGTTTAATAGAAAAGGTATCAGGGGACATGCCTTATGGTGGAATGCGCCTAGATGCAGTGTTGGCTAAAAGTTCTACATCGAAATTATGTGATATAGGGACAAATTTGATATTAAAATCCTTAAAAGAATTTTTCATGTCCCTAAATAGCTTCTGATAATTCAACAAATGTGGATACAAACAATGGATCTTATACCTTAACTTCTTGACTATGATTTCAGAATCTCCATAACATTCAATGACTTGTGCTCCCAAGTCTATTTCCTTCATGAGACCCTGTACCAGATCCTCATATTCAACAATATTGTTGGTACACTCGAATTCATGTCTGCAAGCAATCATCCATTTGGTGCCCTTAAGATCCATGAGTACGCAACCTACACTGGAACTATCCTTGGATTTAGACCCATCAAAGAGAAGTGTCCAAGAATATAAATTTAATCTAAAATTCATATTGACATTATATACATTGTGAATAATTTCTCCAGTAAATGGAACAACTGCGCAATTGTCAATTTCTGATAACTTATCAACATCCTGAGCGGGGGAGGTATCAGCAGGAAAATTCCCAAAGCAAGTGTTAAAGTTATAATTCTCTATGGCTGAAGTGAAAAAAATAGCAGGTTCACTTGGGTCATTAAGATCCGAGACTATTTTCTTGCTAAAATGTTCTCTGAAAATTTTGATCTGGTAGCGTCTGCCATTGTATGGTAACCACAAGTGTGACCAATTAGTGGTGAAGTATCCCTTAATATTCTCTGACCAATCCCTAATTAGCCATATTCCATAAATCTCAGGGATATCTTCCACAACAATATCTACTATATGTTGGATCTTAGGATCTATGGATAATGTCAGAAGGACATTCTTCATCTCACCTACTACCTTAACTCTAGATATTTCCAATTGGACTATTTGGGTAGGGAAAGGTTCCTAGGTTGCATTAAGTTTCCTACAGACGGATCTAGGAATAACATTAGATGATACTCCCGAGTCAATCATACAATTGTGTACATTCCTATTGTTAGCACTTAGAATCGTACCCAAGGTTGCGGAAAGGAGAACCCCGAGGTAACATCAGAACCACTTTAGGAAAGGGAGTTGGCTTCCCCATTTCAATAGAGGGATCTCTCACAAATATATAACAAGGCCAGATATATTGTCACAGAATGAATTTCAGATATTGGTGGTTGAAACAAGGTAAAGATGTATTCGGATATGGAGTCACAAATACCAAGAAACACAGAGCAGTTTGCATAGGGAATGTTTGCAAGAGTAGGGTAGTACTTCGATTATGATCGATTTAATTTGGGTCTGGTGGAAAAGGAAGAACAATGACATTCCATCAATGCATAGCACCGAAAAGATGAATTCTACACCAACTTTGGAAGAAATATTTGGTTAATGTCTAAAATAATGGCCAGAGCATAAGAATATGAATTTTGAAACCATTATACACTATTCAAAGACATGAATAAAATTTAATGGAAAGAATAAAAGGAAGTACATGCATATAAAGAAATAATATTACAGATTGTAACTGAGAAATACACAAGAATTCTTGCATTCAATGGCTGACATTTAGCTCTATAACTTGTATTAAAGTAGATCAAAATTACATAAACACAACAGTATTATGGATTCCAACCCTTTTGTCCTATGCTTATGATATACTTATATTGTTTGGGTCCCCCAAGACAAACCTTGAAATGGGGGAAAAATAAGTTACAAATTGAAAAACAAACTCCTAACAAACTCTAACGTGGCACATTTTCCACGATTTACACGGAACATAAATAGGATGTGGACAATTGGAAAATAGGTTTGAAATCCCCCCCTGCATATCTCAACTAGTGACATATTTTTGAAATATGAGAGAGATTATTGTGATTAAACATGTTCCTATCGAAACCCATGTCTTCGTTTGCTCATATTCAGTTCCAGCTCCTCAGGATCTGATTTTGAAATTGATGCCTCAAAGAGTAAACTCTAAATTTATGGAAAAATACACCTTGAAGACTCTTTCAATGCTCCCAGTATGTGATACCTATGTCAAAAATGAAGGAAATTTTTTGATATTGGAATTTTATGAATAAAAATGTCTCTCATTTTCTTAAAATTCATTCCCAGTTGGCGTAAAAACCTCTTTGAATTTAATGACTAAAACAATCATCTGAAAACCTAAAAAATTACCCTCTGAAGATGCCTTTGATTCACCCAAACCATAAAACCTGTGTAAACACTAAGATAGGTTATTGTATATTTGTCCATTATGGAGAAAAAACTCTCTCGGTTTCTGAAAATGCTCCTTGGTTTGGAGGAAACATGTCCCGAAAGTCAATGCTCAAAACAATCATTTTAGAGAATAAGGCTTCTTCTTATGTTTGTTGTTTTGTAATGATGCCTGGAACAATATCCTTGAGAGCTTTACTGTCTTCTCTATGAACCATAATAGGGTGAAGAAATTGGCTCAATGAAGGCCTCGACAACGTCATCTTCAACATAGAACAGGGGCTAACATGGTTCATATAATATCTACAAAAACCTTTTGATGTTTAATTATTTGTTTATCCTTAACCTCATGGCCTTTTCCATCAATGACTACTTTCCAACCATTGATTTTATTTTCAAAGGCATGGGATAAAAAAACGTGTGTTAACTTGCACGTGGAATAAAAATTTTCCAAACTTTACAAGATTAAACCACCTGCACTTTGCCACTACGGAATATATATTGACCATGGATTGGGATTTAGCTCTGATCTGAGCCGTCCAAAAGTGGATCCCATACCCAATTTCAGATATTGAGAAATTTTACCTTTTCTTGCAAGTTGTCATTGCAGAATCCATGTGCGTCATTCATCCTTTCCCAGCCATATCATGGCCACTGAAATATACAGGCATTTAAAACATTTTGCATATTTCAGAATCCAAATTTCCCATGCATGTTCATGATGCAGAATCAATAGGAGTCGTCAATCTATTTTGTTGAGTGATTGATGTTCGCCACCTATATTGACCTACACACTAAATAGAAATTATGCAAATTGTTAAAATGTACTCCTATCTGCGTGTATCAAGTGGAGAATATTAATGTTATCATTGGAGATGATATCCAAAATGGCTCTTCTTTGAAGACTTATGAAACAAACAAGTATTCCAACACAACGATCAACAACCTCATTTTCATGTTCATCTTTGCAATTTGCTTCAAGCTCGATAAAATCATGGCAATAATATGTGTTGGAGTAGGAACATGTCCACCATCTGAAGCAACATGCTTTCATACACACAGTGATGTTTACATTCACAAATACGCTCATGCATTTTCCAATTTTACTAGCTCGTTGTAGTTTCTTGATTTGCTTGAAGACTTTATTTAACAACCAATGAAGGATATGTTACAACGATTGCTCCAAGTTTAGTGAGAGATCCAAGAAAGAAAATATCCAACGCAGTCACATTTTCAAGGCCTTGGCTGTTCAAAGCATGCTTAGCTCTAATGCCCTTCAATAAAATTTCATAGATCATAAACTGAATAGAATAATTTCTCACCATAATAAGTGTTGGCATAAAACCTTACCAGAATCCAAAAAATCCAAATTCTCCATAAAGTACTTGCAACGCATGTCCTGTTCCATAATAATGAACCTCTGTCCACCGTGGCACAACTATATCATTTACAGTGGTTGGTGGAAGCTCAGTAATGGGATCTAATTGTCCACCATCCTTTGTTGTCTTTAGTGGTTTTGTATGAGTCCATCTACTTGTGTGACTTCCAGGTCAAGCCATACTACGAAAACTAGTTGTTTTCCAATTTAACTTCGCCAAAAATTGAGTGGTTTCAAAACTTTACATTCACAAAAAGAACGTTGTGGAAATGTCTCTTAGAATTAAAATTGCTCTCGTACTGACATCCTCAACGCAATTAACCATCAATTTACATTGTGTTTTTACATATTTTTATATATTTTGGCAATGGTTTTATCCCACATGTACAAGATAAAACACACTTTCATAATTTATATGCCTTGTAAGTTTCTATAGGAATCAAGGAACAAATTAATAGATTGATATTTAGACTATTTTGATGCATGATTTGATTCATTTTCTTGGTGACTTGGTTGGTTTGATGATATGGTAAGTTGGTGCGTGATCCCATGTTTTTATTTTATGCCAAGGAACAAAGCAACGTGGTATTTATTGAGTGCTTGGCTCTTGGGCTTAGGCTAATATACGTGGTAAAATATCCATATTTAATTTTTGGATTTATAAAATTAAATTTCTTTTATTTTTATAAAACATAACTTTATCCCACTTTTTTTATATAAAATATTCTTGGTAAAATCTTAAATTTTTTATCCATAACAAATAAACGTATTCCTTAATTATAAAATATTTCATTTTTAACCAAAGGCCTTTAACTCTTTTTCACTCGTCAAACATTATTTCTCTCTACACTGTTTTATACCTCTCCAACTATTTAGCACAAAAATAGTGCTAACAAGTGGCTCCAACTAGGGATTCTATCCTCCTTGTGAGGTAGAAAAGAACCCCATAGACTAGGTATTGAATCTATTGGGAGACTCCCCAAAATTTTCTAAAATCCTCAGCATGCTCCGAAAGACAAAACTGAAAAAAATCTGCAAACAAACCCATGTCAACCTGTAACATGCCCATACTCTGAAGGCTAGAAACCAATTGTAACTACAGACCTGAACTTTAAAATGGAAACTGAAAACAAACTAAAAAATGCTGAATGAAATGCTCACCATGTTGAGATTATTCATATTTACTTACCTACACTACTTACTAAGAATCAATGCTCATTCAAGTAACTTCTAACTTCCAATGAATCCAATCAAGAAAATGATCCCATAAACAGACTTTCTCCTCATGCTTAAGTGAAATCAGGACATAAAAACATACTAGAAAAAAGTTATGATAAAAAGTTTGACCTTCACTGCAGGCACGTAATTGACTACCCCAATTGAAAAATGTATCCATGTAATCAGCCACTGGATCATAAAAGGCATGACAACATTCAAAAAATTTCATCATTATCTTACCATAAGAAGGCTACTGAAAAAATATCTCCCTTTGCAAATAATCAAATTGTTTTTCAAAAGATCCTTGACAAGAATGCTCATGGAAATCCTCAACCAAGACATCCACAAATTCATTCAAATTTTCTGATTTTACAACTTCATTCTTTCCATTCATTTTAAAATAAATACCACTTTGTTCCTCAATAGGATCAAGAAAATATATTTCCTTTTAACAAAAAATTTATGAATATGATAAACAAAAACAAGCATCCATTTGAGAACCCTCATCTTCTTCTTTGTTATCCAACTCTTCATTGCATACTGCTGTTTTTTCTATAGGCTGGGATTGATTGCATAATTGTTCTTCTTGCTTATCATCTATTCCAAGAAAGTTTATACCTTCATCCACAATCTCAAATTTCTATTTTTGATCAGAAACTTTAAGTTTCTCTTTCAACCACTTAAATGAATAAAAACACAAAGGTAAACAGTCACTTTTAACATGTTTACCGTCCACTTTGTTTTCATACTTTTGAGTTTGGATTGCAATGAGATTTTTTTCACTAACAGAAATTGTGACAGGTTGATTGCATTCTTTAGAAAACAACTTAGTACAAACATCTCCTTTCAATTCATTGGGCTGATCATCTTCTACAAGAAAAGATGGATTTATATATTCATGTAAAACTTCAGGTGAAATTTGAATTTGATCAACACGCAAAGGTATTCCTTGAACCATTTTTTCAAAATCTGATTTATATTTAGTTGCAATTTCAGAAAAGAAACAAGTGGGAGGACCACAAAACTGAGAGTTTCCAGAATTATCATTTTCTATGTAATCATTAACATAAGTATTGTAACTTTGAAGAGATTGTTGTTGCAAAAAGGAATTTTCTAATTGGGAAGGGGCAACCTCTTCTTGTAACAAAAATTCAGAACTTGAATAATATGAGGAAGGATTTGATTAACAGTCCCAACCTCTTTCTTGGCCACACAGATAATGACAAGAATGTTGCAAATCATCATCAATTTTAGGAAGAGAGATATAACTAATTTAGATAGAGCTTTGATCTATGTCAACTTTAGTCAAGGAAGATAGTACTAGCTACTGGGAATTTTCTTGAATATCATGGAAATTGGTTTGTCTTTATTTTTGAGTTGAGTATTCATGTAAGATGTCTAAAATCTCTTCATCCAAATACTGATCATCAACACATTCATCTTTCACATTTTCAATGAACTCTTTATCGTGTGTGCAACAATCTTGAATTGACAGCAGAGAAGGATACTACTCTTTGAACTGTTCATGAAATACTATATGAAAGTATTTAAGGGAGGACAAACTTCTTGATGGTAATCCCTCATACCATGAACTATCATTTTCTTCTAAACTAGCCCTGAAAAATTTCATTAAAGAATATTCATGCCATCCAACCCCCAACTTATGTATATGTTTATGAAATCTAAACAAATGAATGGAAGCATCATCACCTTTTTTATCCTTGAATATTGGAAGATATGTTTTCCAATTTACATGAGGTATTTGATTGAGATAACCAGGAATGACAGAAAGATTCATAGGAGCATACCTTGTAGCCTGAGAAGTCATCTTGATGGTGGAGAAACTTAATCAGCTCCTCAAACTTTGCAACCTCCCTTTGATAGTGGAGCCACCATAGAACATTATGAAGAATGGATTCTTCATAGATGGAGTCACCAGGTGAAAAGGGACATGACCTTCTTGATGCTTAACCATTGTTTCACCACCAACAACCAGATCTAAACCTTTCATTCATATCCAAGGAATATTTGAAACCTATCCCCGTATTTCTCTTTCTGACTATCAATCTTCCCATTGGAGTCACCTTCCAGAATATTTTAGTAGAGTTTCCAGGGAAAATGATACAACCTTTTTCACATGCAGTAGTTTATTTTTTCCCATAGAAACCCTTTATCCTTAGAATCTTTGTCTTTTTTACCAAGGATGATTTGCACTTCTTCATCCCCGGAAATGATTCCAGTTTGTTAGCACTCATAATCACACCCAAGGTTGTGGAAAGGTGAACCCCGAGGTAACAACAAAACCACTTTAGGAAAGGGAGTTGGCTTCCCTGTTTCCACAAAGGAATCTCTCACAAATATATAACAAGGCGAGATATATTGTCACCGAATGAATTTCATATATTCATGGTTGAAACAAGGTAAAGATGTATTGGTCTATGGAGTCACAAATACCAAGAAACATAAAGTATTTTGCATAGGGAATGTTTGCAAGAGCAGGGTATTACTTCAGTTACAGTCGATATAATTTAGGTCTGGTGGAAAAGGAATAAGAGTGACAGTCCATCAATGTAGAGCACAAAAAAGATGAATTTTGCATCAACTTTGGAAGAAATATTTGGTGAATGACTAAAACAATGGCTAGAGAATAAGAATATGAATTCTAAATCCATTATACACTAGTCAAATACATGAAGAAAACATAATCCGAAAGAATAAAAGTAAATACATGAACATAAATAAAGAAGATTACAGACTGTAACTGAAAAATACACAATAATTCTTCCATTCAAAGGACAAAATTTGGCTTTGTAAATTGTATTAAAGTAGATAAAAATTACATAAACACAATAGTATTACATATTCCAACCCTTTTTTCCTCTACTGAGGATATACTTATAGTGTTTTGGTCCCCCGAGACCAACCTTGAAATAGGGCCAAAATCAGTTACAAATTGAAAAACAAGCTCCTAACAAACTCTAATGTGGCATATCTCATCTGGTGAAAGTTGTGTCAAATATGAGAAAGGTTATTGTGACTAACCATGTTCTCGTTGAATCCCATGTCTTTGTTTGCTCATATTCACCTGCATCTCCTCAGGATCTAATTTTGAAATTGATTTTTTCAGAGAGTAAACTTTAAATTTATGGGAAAATACACCTTGAATATTATTTCAATGCTCCCAATATGTGAAACCTGTGTCAAAACTGAAAACATTTTTTGAATATTGGCATGTGATGAATAAAAACCTCTCTCAGTTTCTTAAAATTCATTCCCAGTTGGCAGAAACAACTCTTTGAATTTGATGACTAAAAGAGTCATTTGAAAACCTGAAAAAATTCCCTCTGAAGATGGATTTGATAGGCCCAAACCATAGAATCTATTTAAGAAATTAGAGAGTTTATTGTAGATTGGTCCATTTTGGAGAAACAACTCTCTTGGTTTCTGAAAATTCCCCTTGGTTTGGCGGAAAAAAGTCTCGGAGTTCAATGACCAAAACAATCATCTTAGAGAATAAGGCTTCTTCTTCTGTTTGTTGTTTTGTAATGATGTCTGGAACAATATCCTCAAGATATTTACTATGTTCTATATGAACTGCTAGGGTCAATAAAATGGATCAATGAAGGCCTCGACAAAACCATCTTAAACATAGAATGGGGCCTAACATGGTTCAAATAATATTTTTAAAAACCCTTTGATGTCTAAATATTTATGTATCCTTAACCTCACAACCTTTTCCATAAATGACTACTTTCCAACCATTGATTTTATTTTCAAAGGAATGGGATAAGGACATGTGTGTTAAATTTCACGTTCAATAACATTTTGCTGAACTTTACAAGATTAAACCACCTACACTTCACCACTGCGGAATAAATATTGATTGGCCATGCATCGAGATTTAGCTATGATCTGAGCCACCCAAGAGTGGAGCCCATACTCAATTTCACAGCTTGAGAAATTTTGTCTTTTCTTGCAAGTTGTCATTACGGAATCCATGTGTGTCAATTATCATTTCCCAAACATATTGTGGCCACTAAAACATGTGGGCCTTTAAAACATTGCGCAGATCTCAGAATCCAAATTTCCCGTGCCTGTTCATGATGTAGAATCAATAGGATCCGTCAATCTATTTTGCTGAGTGATGGATGTTTTCCACCTGCATTGGCCTGCACACTAAATAAAAATTATGCAAATTTTTAAAATGTACTCCTTGTTGATGTATATGTAACTTCGGAATGTATTATTATATGTATTTTATATATTGTAACCTGATGTTTATTCCAGGATGTTTCTATTATGTATTTGAGTCATGTGGTCATGCCCCGATGTTTCGATCGGGAGGATTAATAATGCAAACAAGTCATATCAAGTCATTAGGTAAGTCCCCACAGTTTAAGGGGCACTTGGGTTATTATACACTAATTAAGGTGTAGGCTCAAGTAATTAATTATAA
>LPNX010787664.1:0-13145 GCA_001517045.1 Pseudotsuga menziesii
ATATAGTTCAAAAATAACAAAGGTAATACAAACTTGTCGATCCAAACTTGTCGGCTCACCGACTGATCCTTTTATAGAGCTTCAGCTCTTTGACTAAATCACATACATAGAAGCTTGAGCTTCAACACAATTATTTCTTCACTCTCTGCTATCCCGTGAGCTCTCTCTCACTCTCTATTGTGTCTAACTTGATTTACAATTTTCTTCTTCTATTTATAGGAAACCTGGAAATTTCTTCTACATGAATCGATTAACTCACCATTAAAGACTGTAATAACTATCCACCTAACAACTTAGCTTCAGAAATTAATTCGACCGGTTTAGATTGCTGAATCACGGACTCTTCCCTCTTGTCAGAATGACCGACAAGATCTGGACTGATACTGACTCTGATAGAGTCGGCTGAGATCAGATACGGATCTGTGAGTAATTACCTTTTCCAACACTCCCCCTGGAACATACTCTGCTTCTGCTGAAGACAGAGTTACTATAGGTTGTTTCTTTGAACCCCATGAAACAACACCTGTACCAAAATGAAATGTGTACCCAGATGTGCTCTTCTTGTCATCTGTGCTGCCTCCATTGTCACTGCCAGTGTAGCCAATGAGCTTAAAATTTTCTGAGGTTGAATACATAATTCCAAGGTCTTTTGTGCCACTTACATATCTCATAATTCTTTTACCTGCTTACCAATCTGATTCTTTTGGTGACTCCATGAACCTTGAGATCAGACTTAGTCCATACATAATGTCTGGTCTTGTCGCTATCAAATACATAAGGCTTCCAACAAGCCTTTTGAACAACATAGGATCTACAGTTGATCCTTCATCATTCTTGCTCAATTTTAAACCTGTTATTAATGGTGTTGGGGCTGTCTTGCAATTAGACAGGTTAAATATTTTTAAAACTTCACTTGCATACTTAGACTGTGATATAAAAATACCACTTTCATACTGTTGAACTTCAATGCCCAGAAAAAACTTCATAAGCCCCATATCAGTCATTTCAAATTCACTTTCCATGACTGCTTTAAATTCTTCTATGCCAAAGTCACCAGTAAATATTAAATCATCTACATACAAGCAGACAATTAGCATCTTACCTTGCTCATTCACTTTGGTGTACAATCTCGGTTCACTTTCACTTCTGTGAAATCCATTTTCAACAAGATAGGAATCAATCTGATTGTACCAAGATCTAGGAGCTTCCTTCAAACCATAGAGTTCCTTTTTCAACCTGTACACTTTATGCTCTTGAACTGGAACTTCATAGCCTTGTGGTTGTTCCACATATACTTCCTCTTCTAAATAACCATTTAAAAATGTTGACTTAACATCCATTTGATAAACATGCCATTTGTTTTTAATAGCAATGGCCAAGACTGTTCTGACATCCATGCATGCAACAGGTGCAAATGTTTCATTGAATTCTATGCAGGGTTGCTATGTGAACCCTCTTGCTACCATTCTTTCCTTGTGCTTCTGCACATTCCCATCAACATCTTGCTTTGTCTTGTAAATCCATTTGACACTGATTACATCTTTGTATTTTGGTACATCAAACAGTTCCCATGTCTCGTTCTTCTCAATGCATTCTATTTCTTCATCCATGGCTTGTGCCGATACTTCTTCTTCAACAGCTTCTTCAAATGTTAGTGGATCATATATAGGAAAAAATAATGCAAAGAGAGAGAATGAATTCGGTGTACCAGCTTCATATATCTCACGCATAATTCTTATCTTCACTCGTTCTATCGATGTCGATCTTGACAAAATGCTTGATGGAGTCTACTGTCCTCTTGGTGTGCTTATCGGTGTAGATTGAGTTGCTACTTGTGTCGAAGGTCCTTGTGATGAACCATGTCATGGTGTCATGGGAGTCCACAGTGCTACAACCGGTTGACTTACATGTGGTGTTTGAACCACTTCCTCTTCCATATCATCATTGTCGACATTCGACACAATCTTGACATTTATGTCGACAGTTCCATCCCATGATTCATTTTCGACAAATTGAACATCTCGACTGATTATCACTTTCCTTGTGACAGGATCATAGAACTTGTATGCTTTTGTGTCTTCAAAATAACCGACAAAAATACATTTATGTCCCTTCTTGTCGAGCTTCTTTCTCAGCTCATCTAGAACATGAGCATATGCAACACAACAACAAAAAATTAAATGTGAAACACTATGATTCATACCTGTCCATGCTTCTTGAGGAACTTTGTTATTCACACTCTTTTTCAGACACCAATTAATAATGTATACAGCAGTTGTGACTGCTTCACCTCAATATTCATTTGGAAAATGCTTGGCTACCAACATGCTATGCGCCATCTCCATGATGGTTCTGTTCTTTCTTTTGGAAATATCGTTCTAATGAGGTGTATACCATGCAGTGAATTGCTTCTGTATGCCATGGGTCTTGCAAAAATTTATAAATTCATTCGAAACATGTTCACCTCCTCTGTCGGTCCTTAAGATCTTGATGCATTGTCCACTCTGATTCTCCACGAGTGCCTTGAATTGCTGAAAATAGCTAAATGCATCAGATTTATGTTTCAGAAAATATACCCATGTTTTCCTTGAGTAGTCATCAATAAAATTTAGAAAATAATTTCATCCACCAATGGATGATGTCTGCATTGGACCACAAATATAAGAGTGCACAATTTCAAGTGGTGTGCGTGCTCTATATGACTTTCCAACTGGAAAAATCTCTTTGTGCTGCTTGCCAAAAATGTAGCCTTCACAAAACCTTTCTGGTCTGTCGATCAAAGGTAATCCTTTCACCATATTATTTGTGAGCAGTAACTTCATCCCACCAAAATTCATATATCCAAATCTGAAATGCCATAGCGAAGATTCATCTTGAAATTCTGTTTGAAATGCATCATGCAAATTAGCACTGCCATTTTCTTTCTTGTCGAGGGGCTTGACCGTTTCTTTACTTTCTTCCTTGAATGCAGCTCTTGTATTTGTATTCCCTTTCATGTTGGGAACTATCCTCAATGGAAACAAGCGGTTGTTTTTCATTGGCACTTTTGCTATCAGTTGGTCGCTTGGACGCTTGTCTTTAATCACACAACGATCATCTTCTATGTAGACTCTGTAGCCTTTTTGTATAAGCTATCCAATGCTAAACAAATTATTTTTCAAAACTTCAACATGATAGACATCAGGGATATACTTACTCTCCCCATGTTTGGTTAGAAAATCAAGAGTGCCTTTTCCTAAAAAAGTAACTTGGACATTGTTTCCAAGTGTAACATCAGTTTGAAATGAATTATCTAGACTGGAAAACAAATTTAAATTACCAATCATATGATTGCTGCAACCTGAATCTAACTACCATATGTCATGTGGACTTTCTTGAACAACATTGCATTCAATTGGAGATGTCGATTCCATTAACATTGCACTTGTCGGAGTGCTGGTGCTGGTTGACTGATTTGGGCTTTTCCTTCCTTGGTCATATTGTTTCTTCCCGAATTCATATGCATAATGACCAAATTTATTACAGTAATGACATTGAATTTTTTATTTATCAAACCTCTATCCACTTAGCTGACTTGGATTCTAATACTCTCCTCTACCACCGACATTTGTAGGACTTTTGCCTCGTCCTCCTCTTGAAGAACTTCTTCCTATGCCTCTAGAGTTGTTTCTCCCCCTCCCTCTACCACAGCTTATGGATGATTGTGCTGTGAATGCACCTTCCAATGATGTTTGTGTTCTGCTGAGTCTGTCTTCATTGATTGATGAGTGAAGCTTGCAACTCATCAATGGTAAATGTTGACATGTCTGTGTGTTCTTCTAAGGTCACAACCAAGTTTTCAAATTTTGGGGGAATAGTTCTGATAATTTTTTCAACAACCATTTGGTCTTCTATGTCTTCTCCATGAGATTTCAGTTGGTTTATAAAACCAACAACTCCGGTGTAGAATGTGTCTATAGTCTCTGAATATTTCATGGACAAAGATTCAAAATCTCTTATGAGAATCTGCAGATTGGATGTCCTTACCTTATACAAACCTTGATAGGTGGTCTCCAATGTATCCCATTCCTTCTTAGAATTAATTTTTTCTGCTACTCTTGGGAGTATGCTTTCATGCATGGCTTGATGTATGTAGAACGTAACTTTTCCATATTTCTTCCTCTTTTCCCTCAGGACATCTTTCTCAACTTGTGTGAGATTGTTATATGCTATCATGTCTGATGGTTCTTCATAACCATGCTGGACTATCTCCCAGACATCTTGACCTCTGAACAAAGCCTTCATAGTTAGAGACCAATATTCATAATTCTTTCCTGTAAAAATTGGATTTTGCAATGAAGCAGAAGTGGAAGCCATTTTTAATTTTTAATTAACTTTCCTTAGAAAATTATGTTTCCACTTTTTAAGACAAGATTTTTTTTATAAAACTTGCTCTGATACCAGTTAGCCAAAACCGAGCTGACTAAACTTGATTTTACTGCTCAATTATATTAAAATAAAGATTTTAATTTCACTTTCACATCGACCTAATTTTATATTTTTTTACTTGTCAGGTGAAACTTGTCTAACTCCCAACTAGACATGTTTATAAAATTTGGTCGGCCTTTTAGACCTGACTAATTTAATTCAACAACTTCTTACTTGTCGGTTCTACTGACAGTTACTTCTACCACTTGTCGGTAACTTCACTTCAACCACTCCTCGATTGAACTCTTCGACCACTATTTGGTTACTTCACTTCGACCACTAGTCGGCTGACCTCTTTGACCACTAGCCAGTTTTACTCGACCGGTTTACTTGGACTCACTTACTCTAGTTTGGTTTTAGTCAGAGTTTACAGAGTATGTTTCTTAGTCTAAAAGACTTAAGAAATTACAAATATTTTTCACCTATGAGTAAGATGAAGTAAAAATCGACATATTAACAATTCAACATAACTTATAAAAACATATACCCAAATATTTAGGAAGACTTGAGTCGACCACTTTCCCGTAAACCTGGAACTTTCATGTAGTGAGAAATTTATGGGTTCTTGTTCTTTCACTCAACCATAATTATAAACAACATTTACACAAGTAAATCTGGAAAGAATGTGCGGCCAAATAAACATACATTCAACCATAAACTATTTCATATATATATTATCCGAAAATAACAAAGGTACTGCAAACTTGTCGATCCAAACTTGTTGTCTCACTGATTGATTCTTTTACAGAGCTTCATGACTGAATCACACACACAGAAGCTTGAGCTTCGACATAATTATTTCTTCACTCTCTACTATCCTCTGTGCTCTCTCTCGCTCTCTATTGTGTCTAACTTGATTTACAATTTTCTTCTTTTATTTAGAGGAAACCTAGAAATTGCTTCTATGTGAATCGACTGACTCACCATTAAAGTCTGTAATAACTATCTACCTAACAACTTAGCTTTAGAAATCAATTTGACTAGTTTAGATTGCCAAATCGTGGACTCTTCCCTCTTGTCAGAATGACCGACAAGATCTGGACTGATACTGACTCTGACAGAGTCGGATGAGATTAGATACGGATTTGCGAGTAATAAATTTTTCCAACAATAATCCCACCGACATGGAGGATGTCCTCCGATATCAAGAAGCGATCTAGTAACTTGGCTATATGATGAATCCCTCCTCTATGATTGTTTTCGGTGAAAAATCCAAAGGAAGGATGGAAATCCACAAGTCTGGAGCCATTGATAGTAGCCTTAAAGAGTTGGTCCTCGGCTGAAATGAATTTCAATCCTCCTTTATTTTCGCCAAGAGAGGTGATCATGTTGAAATCACCTCCTAGGATGAGAGGGAAGTCTTGATACCGCAAGGAGAACTAGTTCATGAAGTGTAAAAGCTTTAGCTTGAGATATGGAGGTTAGGGGCTATATACGTTGAGAAGGTGTCCATGGATATGGGATCCAAGAATGTGGAAGGAAGCAACGATTGCATGGTCACAATTTGATGAGTCACTGAGAGAAATATTAGCTCGGTTACAGGCAATGGTGATACCTCCAACCGCCCTAGTGGCATCAATCGCTTTGGTTTGGCATCCTTTCCATTTTTTTTCCATTATCAGGTGGACGGTTTCACAGGATAAGTTTGTTTCCTAAATGAAGAGAACGACATGCTTATCTTATTGGATTTTCCTTTTCAACATTTTTTTTTGGTGAGACCGTTCAGTTCTCTAGCATTCTAACATTCCAGGAGATGATCTTCATTGAGTACCAGGGGACGAGGAGGGGAAAAATTCTGTTAATTAGGTGTATTGCCTTAATTCCACCAACTGGGTGCCCAACATATTTATCCTTTACAGAGCTGATTTTCTCCTTCTTTTTTTACATTCCCAAATGAGGTTTTGCTTTTCCTTTAGCTAAAGGTTGAGTACACCAAGTTTGTTTTGATCTTTGCTAAGGATTCTTTGAGAAGCTGGATTTCGTAGGATGGAATGTATCTGGAATCTTTTTTAGTGCATGTGTCTTCTAACCCAAGGAGGTCGAGGTCCCCCAGTTCTATCTCCAGCATCTCTTCATCCATGGGGATTCCAAATCCATGATCAATAGGAGTGGGAAGGGGGTTAGCTTCGGGATGAGAGGTCATAGTAAGCAGATCTGATGTTCATGTTTCTCTGGACTAAGAGGGATGTGAAAACATACCTAGGTCTGCTTGATGAAAACGAGGTAGCATATAGGAATGTTTTTCTTGAAACGATTTGATCTTAACAAACATTAATAACTACCACCATCATCATTATAATTACTTTTGTAATTTAAATATTGAAAAAATACAATAAATATATTTATATATATATAAATACCACCATCATCATTATAATTAATTTTGTAATTTAAATATTGAAAAAATACAAAAAATTATATATATAGATTTAACATAATTATAATTATAATAATAAAAAATTAAAATAGTAATTTAATAAAAAAACTAATCAATATGTCGAGTTGAAAATATTAATGGATTGATTTAAAAAAAATATAATATAACCTCAAAGACTTACCGTGAGTTAAATGATTACTTGTTTTCATGTTTAGTAAATTTGTGTTATCAAAGTCGTCACTAAACACTAAACAACCAAAACAAAAACAAAAAGATTGATGTAAATTTTTTTATTATTAGTCAATTTTATAAAAAGGAGTCAATTTCGGCTAGTTCACTCTCAAATAAAGTTTGGATTTCGTAAACATTGGAAAATCCAGCATATTAACTTTAAGTGAAGACATTTCTAACCAAACAAACAAAAGCCTATAAAAATAAAAATAATAATGTTATTTTTTTATTTTATTAATGCATTAATTTATAAATTTGATCTATAATATTTTGGACAATTAAAAAAATGAGATTTTATAATGGTTAAAACTATCGAGATGTTATAATGGTTAAAACTGTTCAAAATAATAAATAATAATAATATTTTTGTTTTTACATATATTTTAACTCGTGTAATTACTCATACATGTAATTGATTATATTTTGGACAATAAAAAAAAATAAGATTGTATAATGGTTAAAACTATCGAGATCTTATAATGGTTAAAACTATTCAAAATAATAAATAATAATAACATTTTTGTTTTTACATATATTTTAACTCGTGTAATTACACATACATGTAATTGATTAGATTGTGTAAGTATGCATTCTAACACGTCATTTTTAAAAATTTCAAAAATAATAAATAATAAAATTTGATCGGATTATGTAGATATGCATTATAACCCATCATTGTTAGAACTTTCGAGAATAATATATTGTAATTGTTATTTACAGAGTAGAAAGAAAACATCTATTTACATTTACTTATATTTAACATATGTAATTTTATATGCATACATTTATGATTAGATTATGTAGGTATGCAATTTAACTAGTCACCATTGGAACTTTCAACAACAAGTGTGGTTGGAAGGCAGTAAGTCCCTGCCTTCAGAAACATTGATTTACCATGAACTTATACAAAGTCATATGAAGTTCTAGTTATAGAGCCTTTAGTTCCAAAGATAGTATCAAACACATAGTCGATTACAGTTACAAACCCCCCAATTTTGCAGGCGAAACTCCATACTATTCCCACCTCAAATGTTGTCTCTCTGAAAGAATGAAATACAACTACTGGATGTTGGTTCACAGGTGAGGTCACCTTGATTGTAGTCTCTATGAAATAATGAAATGCAACAATTGAATGTTGGTTCACTCGTGACTTTGACTTAGCTTTGACTTGTAACATACCCAGAAAAAGGTGGAAAGGATTTATTAAAAACATGTAGTGTATGAGATATCGTTGGCTCTACTCTTGGCGGATTGCGTATTGGAATTAACTAACTATTCATTTCCTTAAAGAAGATGGTTAGGGTTAACATTGAGAGGTGTTTCATTATGGAATTAACTAACTATTCATTTCCTTAAAGAAAGATATTAGGGATGTTAGGATTTATAATCCTCCCTTGACCAAACTGTATATTAGATTATTTTAGCCTAACTTAGGAGTCTTTTACTAAATTATTGGGTCCGCTAGTAACATTGGATCCACCTGGCCTAATGGGGCCACATGTACCAGTCACTAGAGTGTGGGGAATACCGATAGAGGCTAACTGATACTAGTTGCACTTGCATGCATCACTTTAGGCACCTCCTAGGCCAATCCCTACATTTTAGGAGCCACTGGGAGTCCCAACACCAACCTCCTTTAGTTGTTGGGAGTTGGTAACTAGTTAATCTTAGTTACTCTTCAGTTTCATTCAGTTAGTTCTACTCCAGTTCAGTTAGCGCTAGTTATGCATGGCTGCATGTGGGAAGGCTCTACTTCTCACCTACCACTACAATCAAATTGATTTTACTGATTATAACATATGGATTGACTTAATTAGACATATGGATTTAACCACTTGGACTTCGATACTAATTTAGACATATTTAGTTAGCCATGAAGTCAGATACAGTCACATCCAGTTGGTAGATTCAAATTCATCCCTAATGATTCGAATTCTTCCTTATGTAACACTATTGTAACACCGGATTATGTAATGAAGATAATATTGTAATTCTTTGGGCAATACTTGTATGTTTCCTGTGAGATTTGATTTGTTTAGTTTGTATAAATCATTCATATTCACTGCATCAATAATTATGGACTCATTACTTGATTATCTAAATGACAAAACAATTTCAACATGGTATCAGAGCCATTTCAAGCAAGCTTCAAGTCTTTCTACTCTCCATTAAACACCGGAAGAAGTTGGGTTTCCAAAGAAGTCCCGCAAAGAGTGCCTTGCTTCGTCTAAATTTATTCAGATTAGTGGTGCGGGCGTGACAGGCCCTAGGAAAGTGTTCATGTCGAGAGGTAAGGATTGATTCTAACCGTTATTTCGAATGATTTTGGTTTTGCAGTGAAATTTCTATAGGTTCTACGTAGCTTGTGTGAAGAAATTTCCCTTTCCAATAGGAGAATTATGGATTCTCAACCTTCTACACCTCAGATTCCAACACCCTTCAATTATGGATGATCCAGAAGAAGGCATTTGAATCTCTATTTTTGAAGAAAAAATCTCCTTCCATTCTTTGCAAAAATTCTCCAATGATTCTTCTATTTTAAATTTTGTGCATAGTTTACCAGTGATTATTTCAGAAAATGAAGAGGAATTTGATTTATCTATCTCTAATGATATTTTTGGTGTGCAGATAAGTAATACCATAGATATTTATTATGTAATATCATATTTTAGGACTGATCCATTCACTCTCATTGATATAGAGCTTCTAGTAAATTCCAAAATGATTGCATGCATCAATTTTCAGAATTTTGAAGAAGGATAAAATTGTGCATCTAACATCTCGGTGGAGCACACTCTTGGATCTGATATGAACCTATTTAAACCTAATATGATATTATTTGGATCTGATATGAAATTATTTGGTTCGGGCTTTAATTTTCAAGAGCTTTTAGTAATTTTTGAAGATTCTCTCATCAATTTTGGTGTGAAAAATCAAGTACCGCAAGTCTCTTTCAAAATTGTTGCTGGGGATTTGATATCATTCCTCACTTTTGGATATGGTATGAACCTTTTTGGATCTGATCTGATATTTGGTTCAAGTTTTAAGTTCCAAGAGCCTTTAATCATACTTGTAGCTGGTCTCATCAATTTTGGTGTGACAAATCAAGTACCGCAAGTCTTCTTCAAACTTGTTGTTGGGCATTTGATGCTAGTTTTGTCTTATGAGTTTGCTGATATTATATTTGTCACGTCCCCAGTTTTGACCCCGTTTGCATGATGTATATAATGTAATCAATCGTGGTGAGGAGCTCAAGGCAAAATCCCCACCATCGATTGGGTTGTGTGTGTGTTTCGGCAATGGGGATAGTTGGCGATGGTTTATTGTGCCATATGGCACATTATAATTTGACATCATGTAAATACGCACATAAAATAAAACTAAAACCACAACCAGCTACGGCAGTGAAACGTTGAATGAAAAGGGCATGGTTCCAAAGGATAAGGGGTAGGGGATGTCAAACCTTGGTTTATGGGGGAAAAACCCATGTGTGCCATCTTTGTTTGTTTGCTACCTTTTTGTCTCATCCAACCTCTCCAACCTCTTCAATGTCTTGATTTTGTTAGTTGGGGCAGTTATTGCATGAGGAAGCGTGGGCATGGGAAAATGTGGGTTCTGGCAGGCTGCTGTCATTTTTGGACAGTACACATGCCTAGTGGAGAACCTTCGTTTCTCTCACGCCGGTCTTCATTCTCCCCAGGGGTCGGTTGCTCTCACGTCTGGTCTGTTCCTCCTCACACAGAGCCGTGGCCTGTTCTTCCTCACGCGGAGGGAAAGTCTGTTCATCCTCGAGTACATCGGATGGTATGTTCGTTCCTCATGGTGGTCGGTTCACCTCACGTAGGGAGAGTTGTTCACTCTCATGATGTTCGTCGGCATGCTGTGGTGTTCTTTCCACTCGCGCAGAGACCAGCGAGTTGTTCTCTCGTGGCCTTACCTTCTCACGCAGCCAAGAGAGGAGCTATGTATCGGTGGTCATTTACGTTTTCCCACAGAGTAGAATTGGGTATGTTTTTCTTGTGTTTTGTGCTCACTGATTATGTTTTGGGGCTGCTGTCTTCCCCACGTTTTGTTGGCTGTGGTGTCCAATTGTGTTTTGGGGCCACTGTACATCCATAGTGAGCCGTTGTCTGTCCACGCCATCCCCTTCTGCAGCTGCATTGAGGAGCAGTGTGATGTGGGCTTTTATATGTTGGATGGTTGTCGACTCCCATGTTTGTTGGTTGAGTCTTTCCCTGTTTTGGGGCTGTGGATTGCTGTTATCATCCACTGTGTGTGTTTGTGGTTGTGGAAATACCCTGGTTTTGGGTTGCAGCTGAGTTGTTTTGGCCACGTTAGGGCCAAGAACAACTTTGAGTTGCCTTGTAGGCTTGAGCTGTGTCACACCTTTCATTTGGAACTATCTCGGTTGCCTTTGCTTATTCACAGAGCTGTGAAGGGATTGCTTTGGTGTGTGTATGCAGTGGTTGGTCTTCGGACTGTGCTAGCTTGGCCGATCTGTTGATGGCCTAGTAAACCTAGCGGTGTTAGTTTGGCTGATTGTGTCCCCTTGGCTATATGTAAGCATATAATTGACCCTTAGTCCTTGAGGAATCATGCCCAGCTCGGGGGTGGCAGCGTTGCTGAGAGATCGATGAGCACGCTGGCCTATGGTTGGGTGGAACGTTGCAGCGACGTAGCTGGTTGCGGGTGAATTCTCCATCCAAAAGATAAGTAATCTTGGATGTTTTGTCTCTGCAATTTATATCTATTGTATAATGAATTACGATGAACATGTTTTATGCTGGGAATGTATGTGTGCTACTTTCGCTGAATGTTGATTTATTCTGCATCTCTATATGCTTGTAAGTTTTAATTCCAGCATTGATGTTTTGTTTATGTTCATGGGGTTGTTTGCCCGGTTGTATTGGTGTTCGTCGCGTCCTCTTTGCCGGTCTGAGGGACGAGGACGTGACAGTATGGTATCAGAGCTCAAGGTTGCAACAATGGGCCTCTCTGGGCCAAGAAGATGCAGTGACAGAAGGTGGAATCACCTTCTCTATTCAGCAGAGCAGCGGCAAATTTCAAGAATTTTTCTAAGTGTTGACAGTCGGAGCCTAAAATGAATTGACTTCCGCTGTGGCAGAAGGATTATTGGTTCCAACTTCCATTGTGGTGGAAGGATTGGCGGAATTGACTTCCGTTGTGGCGGAAGGATTAGCGGTTTCCCATCCATCGTTGCGGACGGCGAAGCGATTCCGCATCCGATGTGAAAGTCATCCGACCGCCGACGCTAGAAGTGACATATTCTAAGGAAGAAATCATGGATTGCGGAAGAAAATGTGGTTGGCCTTCCGCCGTTGCGGAAGCCAAAGGCGTTTGCCTTCCGACGTGGCGGAAGGTTTAGCAGTTTCCAGTCCGCCGTTGCGGAAGAAGAAGCAATAAGTCTTTCGATGGGAAAGTCCTCTGATTTCTGACGAAGGGAATTTTGAAGAAAATTCATCTAAGTGATGAAATCGTCGGAAGCGGGAGTGTTTCATGTTCTGCCATTGCGGAAGCGAAAGAATTTCGACTTTCGACTAGAATTCTTCTGAGAGCCGCCGTTGCGGAAGAAGAAAGAGTTCCGACGTCCGCCATTGCGGAAGCCAAAGTGATAAGTATTCCGATGTAAAAGGACTGCCGATGTTGATCCGGTTGTGCCGCCGATCGGAGGAAGGAAAGAGATCATGTTCCGCCGTTGCGGAAGCGAAAGCGTTTCGGCTTCCGATGTAGAAAAGCTTTCGACAGCCGATGAGCTACAATCCACAGAACGATTAAAGCTTCTGAGAGCCGATTCTGTGGCTGTGAAATTGGTTTGGGAGCCGATTCTGTGGATGGATAATTGGAATGAGATCCGATTTTGCACAAAGACATTTTTGGGATTTTTTCAGTGGGATTTCCAGCAGATTTCGACTGCCTTCCAGCAGGGTTTTCAAGCAGTTTTTCAGTGAATTTTCATGGGCTAGAAAATGAGAAGTGGCAGCGATATTATGTGCTGAATTGCGTGAAAATTAATGTTTTACAAAAAAAAAAAAAAAAAAAAAAAGGGGGG
>LPNX010787664.1:13432-99352 GCA_001517045.1 Pseudotsuga menziesii
AAGAGTAAGTCACCAGAATCTAAGCATGGAGCAGCAAAGTGCTAATGATGGCTATTGTTATCAAATGGACAAATCTGGACAGTTGCATGCCCAGGGGCAGCAAGGACTATGAAGTCAACCAACTGCTGTGTGAAAAAGGAATTCCATGAGAAGATGAGGAATTTGAAAGGGAAGTTTTCATTAGACCCTATCTTGCTGATTATAACTACATTTCCTAAGTTTATGCTTGAAATGCATGAGGATATGTATTGAATGCATAGGGTATTGCATGATTGGTAAGAATATTGGAAATTATATATTTACAATAAACCACTAATGATAATCATTGCTTTGATGTTGGCATTAGTGGGAAAACCAACGAAGACATGGACCTAGATGAATATGTTGCTGATGCTGACAATTGTGACCAGCAACCCTCCGGAGAAAGGGATAAGGCAACAAGTCCATAACAAAAGTTGGTGAGCAAATTCTGCAATCTCCTACAAAGGACCAACCAAAGTGGTCATGGCAAGGGCGTAAGTAAGACCCATGCAGGTAAAGAGTTTGCTTATGAAAAATTCCATGGATTGGTACAGGTAAGAGACCTCATACCATGTGGATATTGGAATGTAGAAAGATATCATGCCTATATATGTTGATGACATTGATTATAGTAATACATCCTATATGAAGTGGACATGGTTAGGCCATGCATGGTATGTTTAATGCATTGAGCTGAATGCATGTGATATTATGAATGACTAACAGCTGAAACGATGAATTAATGATAATTCTGGAACTGTTTCGAAGGCTGTTATGAATGCAGGATAGTCATGATCAATTGGCTGCCAGAAATGCTCTATTGAAGAGCAAGGTGGTATGAATGATACGCTTGTGAAGTAAGGGTATCTAAACCTCCATTTAATTCCATGAATGATATGACTATACCTTGCAATATTAATATGATAATGAATGCACGAAGTAAATGAGTTTTGGTATATATTGATGCGACTAATAGCTGGAAGTATTTGAATTTTATAAATTCTGAAAATGCTTCAGTGATGGTTGTAGCAATGAAAAGTTATATGCATCTAGACTTACCAAGTGTTGGTTTATTGAAGCTCATGTTTTAGGTAGATTAATTCGAGAATGGCATTGAGAGGTAAGACCCTGACCAATGGTAGAATCTACCATATGATATGCATAATAGGTTGTTAAAATTTGAATTGTGAATTTTGGATTTAAGAAATTGCTGACAACCACTAGCCACTGTTGGCTTGCATAAGATTGTGTTTGGTTGATTGAAACTCATGTTTTAGGTAGATTATTCGAGCATGGAATTGAGAGGTAAGACCCTGAACAATGCCAGAATCTACCATTTATGAGAAGAAGTCTCGTGGTTGTGAAAATAGTTGATATGCATAAGGGGTTGTTAAATTTGAATGGTGGATTTCGGATTTAAGAAAGTGCTAACGACTACTAATCATTGTTGGCTTGTATAAGATTGTGTCAGGAGGGACGCATGGTAAGTGGGTAATCATGTTATGATAGTAAGCATAAAATTGTAATGGGCATAGTAATGCTGCTTACAAGAGACCCACAAATGAGCAAGTCAATTTTTGTAGTAGATAGAATTGCAAATTCTTATTGAATTTGATTGCTAATGTCATTGCTTGGTTAGGAATGATCAATTTGGATTGTAGTATCAGGTAATGATTGACTGTTTGGATATTGATGAATGTGTCAGGGGTACACGTCGCAGGAAGATCATGTGTGATGATCTGCAAGAGCCAAACTTCATGGGAAGGTTTTCCCTTATCTTGGAAATGGGTTTCGGGTGAAACGCCATTGGACATTTCGAAAATGTCTCATCTGCACTGCATGTTTGGTGATAACATGAGTGAGATGGTATAGATTATGTCGGTGAGACATGTGTGAATATGAAACATACAAAGGAAGTAGGGATGGGGGCTTGGGTTGCTTAAACCTAGTAATTGGAAACCACACAGACAGAGCTAGAGGGCTGACTTTCTTCTCCACAACCCTGGGATAGCACTGGAAGGGAATGCAGGGCCTGAGGGACTGAGTAGCAAAGAAGGGACTGATTCCTTGTGTTGGGTGTGTGTGGGTGTCTTAGGAGTCAGGCTAGTTCTGGTGTAGGTGTTCCTAGCTCTACAGCGAGCTCACCAGCTTAGCATTCAGCCTTTCCCAACTCCTTGGCAGTGCCTAACAGATATAAAGGCATACTACGACGGCAAATGGATAAGTGTTCCGTAACCCTTGCTATGAATACGCATGTTTAATTATTAAATTCCATATGCAGAACATGTTTTGATTTAGTATCCATTATGACCAAATGGTATGAAGTATAATTACCATTTTTTAGAGCAATAACGCTGATGAGTTTGCTTGTATTGCTTGTGTTAATAGGCTAAAGGTAAAGGTAAAGGTAAAGGTAAATGGTTGGTATAAGTGTATGGTGGTATAAGTGTATGGTTGATATAAATGTATGTTGGGCTATGATATGCCTGAGGATCCATAGTAGATCCTAGACCTGGAAATGGTCACGGTAAAGTTCCAAGCCCAGTTGACACGATTGTGTACTAGCTGGACATTAATTACTTGATGTTGAGGAGAAGCCTGCGCGCTGACCTAACATCTAAGTCCGTAGGCGATCCCAAGGCTTGCAAAGCAAAGCAGGATCCTGTGGACGAACGAGGAAACGCACAATACAGGTATCGCTGGGAGCGAGGACCATGAGAGCATCCTAGGGGTGCATGTGGACATGTGACTGTCTTGGAAAGCTCGAAATGAGCGGTAATGAAAAGGTGCTAGTAAGACGAGGGAGTCCTAGCAGCCGAGACAAACCATGTGGAGAGAATCCATGGTTTAGAGGTCTGGAATAGACCAAAGACACTAAGTGTCATGACCAAGAAGGAGTGGTCCAGCATTCATGGTGAAGTGAAAGAGGCTGAGAGCATGAAAAGCCATAGTGATGGTGTGGGTTCTAGGATGGAACAAAATAAAGAGGGGAAAAACTCTTACTACTCTCTCTTGCCTTTTGATTATATATATACATATACATTTATGCATTGTGAAAACAAAGGATTGTTTAATGCATGTATGATTGAAATGAAATGTGTGTATTTGCTTAAAGTAAATTGTGAATGCTGGAATGGTTAATTCCCTGCCCAAGAATGGACATGAATGAGCTCGTGTGCCTGTTGGGAAGGCATGAAAAAATATGAAAGTCTCCTTGATGAGACTTGGACTGTCATGCCAATTGGGTAATTAACTGACTGATTTTAATGTCTTTATTATGCTTGGTCTGATAGAATTTCAATGGTGCATTTCACAGGTGAGAAAAGTGAAACCCAGTGGTGCACATTGATCATGGCAGCAGATCAAAAGTTGTTGGACTTAGCTGGAAGTCTCCTTCAAATGATTTCCAAGACCCAAGATAATCTTGGGGAGATGCTCAAGATACAGAGAAGGCAGAGTGAAATGAACCACCAGATTTTGCAAGACTCTATTGGTTTGCAAAGGGAAGTGAAAATCCTTCTGGGAGCAATCGAAAAAGGAAAGGAAGGTGGATCAGCAATGGGACAATTGTCCAAGTGACCCGATAGGAAATGGTCTAGGCATGAAGACTCAAAGGAAATTGAGCAGGTAAAGATGAAGTAGCCAGTGAGATGCTGGAGATGCGGAGGACATCATTTACGCCGGGACTGTCCAATGAGGGAACATGATGAAGGCAATAGCCGCAAAGTTCCTAGACATCGGGATCAGCTGAAAGCTATAAACCAGCAGGAGAAGTCCATGGAAGCCGAGGTGCTTGGTCTTGAACGTTCAAGTAGATGATTGAATGTGGGATAGATCTGTAAAATTTTGAAATTTTGATGTGCAATTGTATATGTATTGTATATATGTAATGGAACACCGAGGATGGTGTTATTCCAAGGGGGAGGGGAATGTCACATCCCCAGTTTTGACCCCGTTTGCATGATGTATATAATGTAATCAATCGTGGTGAGGAGCTCAAGGCAAAATCCCCACCATCGATTGGGTTGTGTGTGTGTTTCGGCAATGGGGATAGTTGTCGATGGTTTATCGTGCCATATGGCACATTATAATTTGACATCATGTAAATACGAACATCAAATAAAACTAAAACCACAACCAGCTACGGCAGTGCAACGTTGAATGAAAAGGGCATGGTTCCAAAGGATAAGGGGTGGGGGATGTCAAACCTTGGTTTATGGGGGAAAAACCCATGTGTGCCACCTTTGTTTGTTTGCTACCTTTTTGTCTCATACAACCTCTCCAACCTCTTCAATGTCTTGATTTTGTTAGTTGGGGTAGTTATTGCATGAGGAAACGTGGGCATGGGAAAATGTGGGTTTTGGCAGGCTGCTGTCAGTTTTGGACAGTACACATGCCTAGTGGAGAACTTTCGTTTCTCTCACGTCGGTCTTCATTCTCCCCAGGGGTCGGTTGCTCTCACGTCTGGTCTGTTCCTCCTCACACAGAGCCGTGGTCTATTCTTCCTCACACGGAGGGAAAGTCTGTTCATCCTCGAGTACATCGGATGGTCTGTTCGTTCCTCATGGTGGTCGGTTCACCTCACGCAGGGAGAGTTGTTCACTCTCATGATGTTCATCGGCCTGCTGTGGTGTTCTTTCCACTCGCGCAGAGACCAGCGAGTTGTTCTCTCACGGCCTTACCTTCTCACGTAGCCAGGAGAGGAGCTGTGTATCGGTGGTCATTTATGTTTTCCCACAGAGTAGAATTGGGTATGTTTTTCCTGTGTTTTATGCTCACTGATTATGTTTTGAGGCTACTGTCTTCCCCATGTTTTGTTGGCTGTGGTGTCCAATTACATTTTGGGGCCACTGTACATCCATAGTGAGCCGCTTTCTCTCCACACCATCCCCTTCTGCAACTGCATTGAGGAGCAGTGTGATGTGGGATTTTAGATGTTGGATGGTTGTCGACTCCCATGTCTGTTGGTTGAGTCTTTCCCTGTTTTGGGGCTGTGGATTGCTGCTATCATCCACTGTGTTTGTTTGTGGCTGTGGAAATACCCTGATTTTGGGTTGCAGCTGAGTTGTTTTGGCCACATTAGGGCCAAGAACAACTTTGAGTTGCCTTGTAGGCTTGAGCTGTGTCACACCTTTCGTTCGGAACTGTCCCGGTTTCCTTTGCTTACTCACAGAGTTGTGAAGGGATTGTTTTGCTGCATGTATGCAGTGGTTGGTCTTCGGACTGTGCTGGCTTGGCCGATCTGTTGATGGCCTGGTAAACCCAGTGGTGTTGGTTTGGCTGATTGTGTCCCCTTGGCTATATGTAAGCCTACAATTGACCCTTAGTCCTTGAGGAATCATGCCCAGCTCGGGGGTGGCAGCGTTGCTGAGAGATTGATGAGCACGCTGGCCTATGGTTGGGTGGAACGTTGCAGCGACGTAGCTGGTTGCGGGTGAATTCTCCATCCAAAAGATAAGTAATCTTGGCTGTTTTGTCTCTGCAATTTATATCTATTGTATAATGAATTACGATGGACATGTTTTATGCTGGGAATGTATGTGTGTTTCTTCCGCTGAATGTTGATTTATTCTGCATCTCTGTATGCTTGTAAGTTTTAATTCCAGCATTGATGTTTTGTTTATGTTCATGGGGCTGTTTGCCCGGTTGTATTGGTGTTCGTTGCGTCCTCTTCACCGGTCTGAGGGACGGGGACGTGACAATATTTTTTGAATAATTTATTATTTGTGAAGCTATATCAGATTATGGAGCTCAAGCATTCACTCTCCACAGTCCCAGGGCTTGTCTACCTATCCATTTGATCATTGCTCATCTCCTCACAGACCTAGTAAAGATGGAGACATTCTACATTCACCTGGACACTTGCTCCTAACACTTGGGGATGATCTTACCTCACATGGTTCAATGTTGAAGGCTACAATATATCGTTTTCTTGGGTGTTCCTCACATGGTTCGAATTATCAAGATTTTTTTATCTCTTATCAGTTGATTTCAGTTGCTCTACATGGGTCCATTTTTCATCCAGTAGTTGTCTATATTTCTTATTTAGTTGAGCATATTCTTCTTCTTCCAAAGAGGAAGATTCCTCTAGACATAATAATTCAATTTGAATTCAGAGGTTCACATGCACAGATTCAAGATGCTACTGCACATAAGAACCAGAATATTGTTTTGTTGCTGCTTAGTGCTGCAAATTGCAACAAAAGATTTTGCAAGTTTTTAACTTGTATTTCCTAATTCCTACTTATCTTGAAGGGGGGGGGAGGGGGGGGGGGTTTCCCATGAGGTTTTCCCCTATTTATTTGGTTTATTAAGAAACATTTTTAATATCTTAGATTGTATATGGGTGACTTTTGGCCTTTTTTCTAGGGCCCACAATTGTTCAAGTTGGGATTCAGTGGGGGTGTTAGGATTTATAATTGTCCCTTGACCAAACTGTCTATTAGATTAGTTTATCCTAACTTAGGAGCATTTTATTAATTAATTGGGTCCAGTAGTACCATTGGGTCCACTTGGCCTAACGGGACCATGTGTACCAGTCACTAGAGTGCAGGGAACACCAATAGAGGCTAAATGAGACTAACTACACTTGTATGCATTAGTTTAGGTGCCTCCTAGGCCAATCCCTACATTTTAGGAACCACCGGGAGTCCCAACACCAACCTCCTTCAGTTGTTGGGAGTTGGTAACTAGTTAATAACTGATGGATTGATTGAATTAGAAATATGGAGTTAACCACTTAGACTCCACTGGTGATTTAGACATATTTAGTTATCCATGCAGTCAGATATAGTCACATCTAGTTGGTAGATTCGAATTCATTCCTAATGATTCAAATTCTTCCTTATGTAACACTATTGTAACACCGCATTATGTAATGAAGATAATACTGTAATTCTCTAAGCAATAATTGTCTATTTCCTGTGATATTTGATTTGTTCAGTTTGTATAATTCATTCCTATTCATTGCATCAATAATTATGGACTCATTTCTTGATCATCTAAATGGAACAATAATTTTAACAAGGAATTTGATAGAAAGGAGACTCCTTTTGGTTGATTCGGAGAGCGGATTTCCAAATGGCATGAACCCCATATAAATTGATTGCTAGAACTTACCAAGATGCATGTCTTACTAAACCGCCCATGATTGCAGTTTGTAGGCATGACTTCCAATGTATTTTGTTAGAGCAATTAATCTATCCTAGTACCATGATCTACACCTAGGAGGCATTTTCATTTGTCTACTACTTATGTTATATGATCCAACTGAGGATATATTGGTCAATATTGGTCTATTAACTTATTTGTGGCTCACTAACTCATAGTTTAGGAACTCCACTTTGATCATCCTGGTAGTTGAGGAGCTATAGTTTGATCATCCTGACATTCCAAGCACCTGCATTGATTACAAACCACTTCTTCTTTGACTAAGGGATTCTAGTGTGTGAATGTGTCTATTTTTTGGTCTTTGTTTGGGTACATAGGGTACTCCCAAAAGACTGAAAACCAAGAGCAGCCACTCACACAAACAGATTACAGATAAACACATCGATGTTTTGACATGGTTAAATCCCTCGAGAGGGAAACACTCCACAACCCCAGCCAAATAGCTACTTGAGGTAGTTTATTATGCAAAATAAAGAAAGTTACAAACGAGCTTCTCATAATTGATTAATTGGCCAATGACCCTCCATCCTCTTTAAATAGAGATCATGGACCAATTGGTTGTTAAGCCACGGATCAAGGGTAGGTATGATCTAAGAGAAGTTAAACCGTCGGATCACTCTATGTCTAGAACATATCGTGACTGTTGAGTTAAATATTTACAAATACATACTAAAGAAACACACTTTACCTAACAGATATATTACACAAGTTGATCTTAACTAACTCCTAAGTGTCTAAATATCCTAACATCCTCCCTTAAGAACAACTTGGGATAGGATTGAAGGATTTACAAAAGTGACACTATTAGGAGAAGGACGGAGCAATTAGAGCCTATCCCCCCTTAATGACACATTCCAAAACTCCTAACATAGATCGAAGTTTAGAAAAGTTCGCTTCTGTAAGAGACTTGGTGAAGATGTCTACAACTTGATCATCTGTAGTAAAAAATAGCACTTCAAGAACACGATCATGAACAAGATTTCTGATGAAGTGCATATGTAGCTCAATGTGTTTGATGTGTTGATGTAGAATTGGATCTTTGGCAAGCTTGATGGAACTTTTATTGTCACACCAAATTGGAGTAGGTTGTTGTTGCTCGAATCCAAACTATGAAAGGATTTGATGAAGCCATAAAGCTTCTTGACTGGAATTAACTGCGGCTCAATATTCTTCTTCTACTGAAGAAAGAGCATGAGCTTGTTGTTTCTTACAATCCCAAGTGACAGGTCTATCTCCAAGACCGAAAATATAACCTACAGTAGAATTTTGATCATTGGGATCACCGTCCCAATCTGAATCAGTGAAACCAACCAACAAAGGTTTCCCCCTTGTTAGCTCTCCCGAAAAGTTTACGTTTTCTCTCTGCTTCTGATTCGTCGCGATCGCACAAGGTGCACAAAAAAGAGCATATGTAGCCAAGAAAAACCCTTTCCCTTTCTGTTTTTTATTCATCATGATTGTGCAAGGTATTTTTTTCTTAAAAAAAAAACTAAAAATAAAAAATGTCACTGTAACATTATACCTTCAGATCTGCTAAAATCAGCATATATGGAGCAAACAAAAACCATTTTCAATCAAATGAAAACTATTCCCTAATGGATACGATGCTCCAGACACAATGGAACAACTCCCGCATCCCAGAAATACACATAAATTATAGAACTAGAAACCCTTTCAAATTTTCGGTAACACCAGTTCAAGATCTAGATCATAACCGAAAGCAACTCTTCATAAACGTTTTTATACCATTTGTTGAACTCACGATTGTTGTTACACCAAAACATGTAGATGTTGATGAACATATGAAACCAAGCATAAATCCCTATTATCAGGAGTGGCAGTTAGTCCACATTTTTTATATTCCTAGAACTGCAGCGGTTATACCATGTGGTTGTACCAATACTCCAACACCTCCCCTCTGGCGTAGCTTGAGGGAATTGAACCTGAGACCTCATCTCTGATACCATGTTTGGGTATAGAGGGTACTCCAAAAATACTGAACACCAAGAGCAACCACTCACACAAATAGATCATAGATCAACACACCGATGTTTTGACATGGTTAAAATCCTTGAGAGCGAAACACTTCATGACCCCATCCAAATAACTACTTGAGGCAGTTTATTATGCAAAAGAAAGAAAGTGACAAATGAGCTTCTCATAATCGATCAACTATCCAATGACCCTCCATGTTCTTTAAATAGAGATCCATGTTCTTTAAATAGAGATCATGGACCAATCAGGTGTTAAGCCATGCATCAAGGGTAGGTATGATCTAAGAGAAGTTGAACCGTCGGATCACTCTATGTCCAGAACATATCGTGATCGTCAGATTAAATATTTATAAATAGATACTAAATAAACACACTTTACCTAACATATATATTACACAAGTTGATCTTAACTAACTCCTAAGTGTCTAAATATCCTAATAGTCTTTTGGTCATTTATTGGCTCCTAGAGACTCACCCCCTCACACATGTGTGCTCCCATGCCTTGCATTCCTGCATTTATGCCTCCTTACATTTTCACACATGTTCACACATGTATTTGTGACTTTTTGGTTAGGTTTGGGAGCCTATTGGTCAACCTAGTGGGGTTAGGGGTCAAATACTGTCCTAACACTTGTATGCATTCACATGGCCTCTAATGGCTCACGAATTACCCCCAATGTATTATAAATATGTACCATACACATTTACAATATGTAATTTAATATAATGATCATTTATTAGCACCATTCAAATGTGTTATTTCAGTCTCTTTTGTTGTTCTCTTCCATACTTTGTCAAATACTTTGATTGTGAATATTTATCTAGATCCTACATCTCACTGTGAATCAATTCTCACATGGTCTCAGAGCTGGTTGGAGCTGCAAACAAATATACAGAGGTTTGAGTTGTTGTTTAAGGAATATTTCCAAAAAAATTGAGTGTTTTCATTGCAGGTTCTACAACGCTTTTACGCAAGTTGTGCAAGAACAATGGAGAAGACTTGAGTATTGATGACCCGATTCAACTATTTTGAATCAAAGGCCAAAGTGGTGATCCAGGTGAGTTTTAAAGGCTTGTGTAGAGTCACCATGGGGACTAAAACCGAGCCCAACTCTGCTGTGGAGAAAGCTAATTACTTCAATAAACTTGATGAATCATTTGGTATGGTTTGTCTCATTACTTCGAGGTATCTCCTCTTTCATGTAGAAATTATTGACACACCCAATGAATCTTGGCTCAATATTGAGTCACTATTTGGGAAGACTGATGAGATGAGAGGCCATCAGCTGAAAAATGAGCTAATATCACTAAGTCCAGCTCACTATGATACCATCCAAGAATTCGTTACCAAGTTCAAAGCGCTTGTACTTCATCTAAAATAGTGTGGCATAGAGAATAAATAATATCATCTTATATTTTTCATCCTTTTTAACCTAGGGCCTGAGTATTATGTGTTTGTTTCTACATTCCACTCAAGCAAGCTTACAACTAGAAATTGAAGGATGCCTGCACTATTAGAATTCATGGAGTCTTTGACTCAGGAGAAGGACATGCCAGTAAAAATGGGTACCATCAAATCCATGAAATATCAAGCCCTTGTTTGTAGTGTATCTAATCAATCCAAAGGAAAGAAGAAATATTTGAAGCAAAGAGAGAAGGAGAAGGAGTAGTCAAATTCAAAAAGCTCCAATTCTACTGATGGGCGTTTGAGATATAGGAGGAGAAACAATAAAGAGTTACCCACATGTGGTTATTTCAGAGGTTCACATCTTGAAATATATTTATTCAGAAATAATATGGACATCATGACCAAGCTCCTTGAGGAGAACCATATTGATCTTTTAGAATTTGCAATAGGATGGGAGCGTAAGCAAGGAAATGGTAAGCCTGAGCATGCATTGAGTGCATGGGTAAAACAAATTTCTGATATCTATGTTTCTGATTCACCTTCTGATATATCAGAATCTAAATCCTCCACCCATTCCTTAGAAGAAACCCCAACCAGTTGACCAAATCTCCCTCCAGAAACTAGTCATTTTTCAACTAGCTTTTGATATGTCTTCTTAAAGATCTTTCACAAACCAATCAGATATTTCCCAGTATGATTATGAAGGTGATATACAGGCTGATATACAGCCTATGATATTCATAGACTCATTTCCCCAACCATTTCATGACCAAAATACCCGACGACCCTCAAGTTCACTAGTTGGAAAATCTCAAAGTTTCCTAGTTTCCAATGCTATGTCACTTGTGTATGTAGATTTTATATCTTGTATGTATTTCATTGGTTGGAAATATATATCATTGGCCTTCATGGAACTTTTGTTCCATATTTTTGGAATTTCTTTTACCACCCATGATTCAAATCTCAAGTCTCCAGACCCTCTAGATTTGTTCAACTGTAAATGTGACCTAGTTGCTCACTCTTCTCTCTCTATGGACCCATTCACTCATAGAGACACCATACCTTTGATTTTTTATGTTTTATATGACATATATTTTGATATTTAAGAGCCTCATGAGATTTTTTATAGATTTATGAAGGTGATTCATCAAATTGGGAAGAAGATTCATGGTTTTATTCATGATATGGAAGCTACACATGAGACAAATTTTGTTGAATATTTTAATGTTATTTGGAAAATAGTTTGCAAAGATATCTTTTCCATGGTTGATTATGATTTTATATTAGAGTATGCTTGCAGAAAAATACATTCTTATGATTCCCCTCCATCATCAAATTATGACCATCAAAGGGCCTCTCCACATGATCTTTGTCTACAGCACTGTGGTGCATTGATGCATGATCTTGGCATCCACAACATCTTCACCAACTCCATCACCAAGAAGTTGTTGTTTCAGCTCATTCAAGTGAAGAAGAGGACCTGTTGACAACATTTTTTATCATCTCTATCATGTCCATTCTTGAGGGGAGGTTTTGTCCCATGATTTTTTCCTCCTTAACTTGGTTACATGGATTAATAAAATTTTGTTGTAAAATGTGACTTGTGCCTTAGTTTACAAGGCCCTAATAAATCATTTTGTATAAGTTGTACTAAGTTAGGCTTAAGGGGGGGTGTTAGAGAAATTAATCTACCTTAGTACCATGATCTACACCTAAGAGGAATTTTCATTTGTTTAGTACTTATGTTATATGATCCTACTTAGGCTATATTTGTCAATATTGGTTTATTACCTTATTTATGTCTCATTAACTCACAGTTGAGGCGCTCCACTTTTATCATCCTAACATTTGAGGTGCTATAGTTTGATCATTTTGACATTTTAGGTTCCTGCATTGATTACAAACCACTTCTTCTTTTAATAAGGGAGCTAGTGTGTGAATGTGGTCGTTTTGTGCTCTTTTTTGTCATTTATTGGCTCCTAGAGACTCACCCACTCACACATGTGTGATCCCATTCCTTGCATTCTTGCATTTATGTATACTTACATGTTCACACATGTATTCGTGACTATTTGGTTAGGTTTGGGATCCTATTGGTCAACGTAGGGGGGTTTAGGGGTCAAACCCTAGCCTAACACTTGTATGCATTCACATGGTCTCGAAAGGCTCACGAATTTCCCCCAATGTATTATAAATATGCACTATACACATATACGAGATGTAATGTAGTATAATGATCATTTATTAGCACCATTCACATGTGTTATTTCAGTCTCTTTTGTTGTTCTCTTGCATATTCTGTCAAATACTTTAATTGTGAATATTGCTCTAAATACTAGATCTCACTATGAAGCAGTTCTCATAGATTTGAAAGTACATCAAGATGGTGCTAGAAATGTTTTGGAATATGGACGACTCAGAAAAATAAATATCATCTCCTTTCCTAGCTTCCTGAAGTAAGTTGCAAAGATGTGTCTTTTACTCTTCAGAAGAGGATATAGTATGTTTTCATTTACAAATGATACAATAGGTATAGATTAAAGATGTTCTAATTTATTGCACTGGATCCCAAATTAATTAATAACTTGATATAAATCTTGAAAATCGTTGGTGCTAAACGTATAGTACCTTCCTTCCTTTATGCAACCTTAAAATTCCCAAAGGTCTATACCTATATTGCATCACTCCAAGAGAAGATGAACTTCCTTCTAAACCCTTTCAAAACCATATCCCCCTTAGTAATTTCACCATGACGTAAACACAAGAGGTTTAGAGAATTCTATTAGCTTGATACTGATATTTTTTTGAAATTTTTGTATGGACATATAGTAGGACAAATTTGGCGGGCACCAACGACATATACTTTAAAGTTTTAGGTTTGGATAATGAGAGACTTGTGTTCCCTTCATTTTTTTTAAAATATGGTTATTCCTTTTACAAAAACCAAATGTACGTTCATAATATACACAAATTGTACTTTGTAATAGACTATGTGTTGAGGATTTTTATACCTAAACACTATTTTTTATTATTTTTTGAAATAACATATGTTTAAAATATGGCACCTTATTGACACATGTTTGTGTCCTCCCATTTTATTTCAAATGTGAATCTTATCATACAATCTAAAACTACACTTTTGAAGAGGACAGTGCAAGGAACATCCCTGAGAGTTTTTACAAAAAAAATTATTGTCATTGTGATAATCTTGAATTCTTAGTGTGATTGATTCTCAAAAAATTGTACAACAATTTCGTGTTTTCACCCAGGGATGTAACTAAATATTTGTAGTGGGTTTCCTAGTGCTAATATGTTTAAGAATCCTTTCTTATGATTTAGGGGCATTAAATGAAATTTAGTGTTATTTTGTCTGTTTTTGTTTTGCTTCCTACGGATTTGGCTTTTTATATACTTTCTATATGTTTCGCTTCTCCATTTGATTTTGATGCCCTTTGTTTTTATTTGTTGTTTTGTTTGTAAAACGGGGAAACCACATCCAAAATATACAACGAAGAGAGATGGCTATGAAAATAGAGAGCTTGTGGTAGCATAATGTGAACAAAAACACTACCATATTATCTGCCTTTTCCATAGGGTGTGCAATTGTAGTGAGGCATTACTCTGCATTCTATATTTGTGTCTTTCGTAATTCTATATCTTTTTTTATTTTCCTAAAGAAGGTAGAATCTATTTTTAGAGAGAGTATGAAAGTGGAGTTTGATGTATATATTTACTACTCAAAAATTTATGGGTGGAGATTGATATATCAATATAGAATTGACTCTATAATATTCACACAACTTATTTTATATGATTAATGGCTGTAGTCACCATGGAAAGAATTAGCCATGAAAGGACTCTAAAATATTAATTTATAAGGTTAGTTAATGCTTGCGTGGATCCAGGCATGAACTACTTAAGGGTTAGTGAAGAAAGGAATTAAAGGAAAAGTTTAATTTTATTTAGAATATTAAAGGTAGAAAAAAATGCTCGATATTAATTGAGGTGTTGTGCTTAAGGTATAAGAATTAAGCTTGAGCCTTACTATAATATTATTGATAGATTTCTGTGTTAATTACAATTAAATTAAAATTGTGTTAGTTTTAGAAGGATTAGTAAGTTGATATTGTTCTTTAGGAGATATTTTTGAAAGTAAGGTAGATGAATTGCAATAGTTGTACTGCAAAATTGTAACCCTTTTGTTGAATAATGAATAAAAATATTAACAATTTTGGTGGACGTAACCCCTAGTTAGGGGTGAACCACGTATATTGGTGTTCTTCTCTTGCAATGGTGTTAACTAGATTTATAATAAGACTATGTGCACAAAAGAAATTGAATGTTAATGTACAAAATAAATGAAACCAATAATGTATCATTATCATTTTGAAGTTAGAATTATAGCACCGATGAAAAAGTTAACAATGTATAGATGTGTTATTAGGTTGAAAGGTTATTATTAATGTTTTAGTTATTATAAGAAGTATATGGTTATAAATGGAATACGTATTCAATAGATATTATGAGTTATGTTTGATCGGAGGTTATGTGTATATATGTTTACCTCCATAAACTGGATACAATAAAGTGAAAATTATAAATATAGAATTTTTTATTTAGTGTAAGAAGATTCTTAGGAAGCACTGACGTTTTGAGTGGTTTGGTTTAAGTTAGAGTTTAAATTTTTTACCCCATCTCCCAAAAATTGTAAAGTGGAGTTTGGGTATGCTACAAATGGTATCATAGCAGGTTTACAATGCTCGGACCTAATGGACTCACCTACAAACATGTATGCATTATCCTTGTGAATAATTTATTATTTGAATTCGATCATTTATCTTTCCCTATCAGTATGCATTCTAAAGAAATGATGTTGTTTTCATTCATGGTCATCAGATATAAGATCTAGTTCATTAACAATTTTGTACATGAATGTATGAAGCTTGTTGCATAAACTGAAAAGCAAGAATAACTGCATGAAGAGTGAAGTCTATTTGAATATATATAATGTGATATGTTTCTTTTATTATATTTGCAAGAATGTACGACCATGCTAACATCATCTTTGATTGATGAACCTATGCAAAAACATGTTTATACTATGCACAATGTAGAGTATGTGCATGTTTATCTTTAAATTGATAAAAAATTGCTTAAAAAGGTTAAGTGAATGATACTTGTACATTAAGTCAAGGATATTGAAGAGAAGTCATGATGAAGTAAAGTTAATCATAACTCTAAAAGTTTAATGTACAGGCAGGTTTATAGAAAGTAATTTATGAATTTTGCTTAAGGTGCAAATCGGTGAAAAATAATTATGACTTAGTTGTCAAGAAAGAAATGCATTGATAGTATACAAAAGTACATATTGTTGCATCAAGAAGTTATGGGCATCCAAAATTGGAAATATTTGTTATATTTTATAGTTTTCTTTATGAGAGTTTGATGCAACTTAATTTTAGCAAGCAATTGTGAGAAAAGTATGCAGGTTTGCATGGTTGCTAGGAGTATTACCACACGGGAATCAGTAAGACAAACAAGGACAAAGGATAAACTTCTTGATCAAAAAGATGAATTCTAGAATTAGTATGATTCCTTGATAATTATGAAAGGATAGCAAGATATGATCTGTTGTTTAAACAAATGCAAACCATTTTTTAGGTAATTGGACACGCTTAGAGAAGTTGTAATGTTTTTGAGAAATCGATTGTGTATATGGAATATCTGTGATAAGGCTATTGTTTCATAAAATATTTTGAAGTGGTTTTTACATGAGTAGATACTAGAAATATCAAATTAATGCATAGTGATAAAGTGTCATTAAATAGATTGGATGTGTAATATTGTTTTCTGGAAGAATTAGTTAAATATTCCTTGATATTGAGAAGGTAAGCTCTGTAGCATTATGATTTTTGTGAGTTACCATATTGATATAGTGTTGAGCTGGCGGGATCAAAAACATAAAAAATGATTTGAATAGTAAAAAGTTTGGTTTGATGCGAACTCTGGAATATTGAATATGCTCCGTGATGATTATGATATGTTGTACAATCAATGTTTTTTTAGAAATGATATCAAATATAGGTTTTTGTAATTGATAGAAACTTAGTTTTAAAACGGTTACCCAATCCTCAACATTCTTACGAAGACAAGTGGTCAGTACTAAGGGGAGTTAGTTATTTTCTATAAAATTCCTAGGTAAAGGGAAGAGGCATGCTGTTATACCAAAATCCTGTCACCATCATGTGATAAGACCTTTGACATCCCTACTTGCCCTGAATCCTGGCCTCTAGAGTGAAGACTAAATGGTTTCTTATCAATCTATCATATAAATTCCCAGCACCGCTCATCCTCCCTTATCCAAGAGCGGTACCCCTATTCACACCGCTTTTCATCGGTTGTTTACAAGCGGTGCCATTGCCTGTTACCTTTGGTCCATAGGCGGTTATTACCAGAACTGCTCTGTCATAGAAGGAGAAGTGCAGTACCCTAGGTAAAAGGGGAAAAAGAGAAGCTTCTCGAGGCTTCTAGATGATAAGCCTCGAGATATCCCTTATCCCTACAACTGTGGGTTTGTTGAGCTTGAGATCCCTCATCCTAGGATCTTAGAGGCCACCTCACCCACTAATTTCTCAACCATATCTATCCATCTAGTCCTATAAATATGAGCTCATAGTCATGGTTGAGGGGAGAACATTGAAGGTATTGTTATGATGATGGACTGATTCTTGGCCCAAGATCATTTGGAGAGAGCATAGAGAGCTAGATTCAGAGCTTTTGGGGATGAAGAGCTAGTTTCATGGAGATGCATGTCAACACTAAGGCTTGGTTGTAAACTTCTTCATATTTCTAATGCAATTGATTTTCTGTCCCATATATATTGTTGATGTTTGATTTCAGATATATATTGCTATATTCCTTAGTCACTAGCATAAATTAGTAGATCATATTCTGGTTGCTTTGATCTATTTCGTGTTGAACTCTTTCGCAGGTACACATGTGAACTATCAAAGCCTTGTATTACAGATATCTACAGTGTCTAGGGGGAGTTATCAACTTCTGTGATCTATTTGTTTTGGATCTAAACCATTTAGACTAGGGGAACACCTTGCTGTCCACAGGAGGTGAAATATTTCGATCAACAAATCTGGTGACTCCACTGGGGAGTAGTTGTATTCAGTTGTTCTAATCGTCCTCAGTATGCAACTCTTGTCCAAATCCAGGGTCCATTTTCTTCAACTCTTTACAATCAGATCTACTTTCTGATTTGTATTATTTGGGTTTGAAATTTCCAGATTTGTTCAGATCTAAGTCATTTCAGTTTTTTATGCTCTATTACCATATTCAATTCGACAATATTCACCTTGATCTAGTCTATTTTTTATCTGATCCATTGTTCTCTTTTTTTTGGCCATCTACAGGGAACCACAACAATGCTTTGTGGGAGGAGTGGTGGCACCGCCTGAACATAGTGGATAGTAAGTGGTGTGACTACCTGTATCTGGTTAGCGAGGAGCGATGCTACTTTGGAAACGCCCTTACAACAGCTACGAAGAGTGGTTCTAGGTAGGCATTAGTCCAAAACTCTTTTTCCTCTTTTTTCTTTGTAAAAAATTGGAATTTTCATTGCTTTCAGTTCTGTTATTAGGCTTGTGTTATTGAATCTGATGTGTGTGGCTTGCTACTTTAATGGTTTAAGATTGATTTTGAGTGGAATTTCAAAAATTTGTTTAGTATTTTTTATTATTCATCTGCTTCTTGCTTGTTGTTTGTGTTCAAAGAAGGATTTCTTGTTTTCTGAAAGTTAGGGTGCTCATTGAACTCTCTTTTCATCGCATATACTGAAAGAAGAACATTATATTAGCTTCTAGATTTAATTTCTTACTGCATAGTAAACTTCTTTTTCTTCCCTTCAAAAAAGAAAAGTTTTTCTTGAGATTAGGACATCATATTTGATCGTTGGATTTGGGTTTTCTGATTGGCTTCATAAGCCTTCAGGACCTTTACAATCTTTCATCTCTCATGCATATAGGGCTATCTCGATCAAAATAAAAAAAAATGGTAGTTTTAAGTTAGATTTGCTTATGTTTTTAAGAAATTTGAAAAGTTAGAGTGCATTAGCATATAGGTGTGCTTGGTGTTGTTCTTTTAGGAAAATAGATTCTCACCCTTCCCATTTGCTTTCAAAAAAAAGAATTTGGTTTGTAGAAGTATTTGCTTGTCTTTGACTTGATGTTCATGACTGTTGATTGGAATGATTTTTGGTTTTGAAACAAAAAGAAAAACACTCTCTTCCCTCCCATAAGTAGGCATATTGAACGGTAAAGTGAACATTTGCACAAGCATACTGCATAATTTTACTTTTCTATCAGAACATCATGCATTCAACTAACTATATAAGTTAAAATCAACGGTAGTTGTAGGTTAAAATTTACGTAGTAACTTGAGTGATAGGTTAGAGACGTGTTCGGGCGTCATAAAATGTAGGAGCTGTCGTTATTTGTTAGCATTACATTTCGGGACTCGCGCGGTTCTTCCACGTACCGTCGGTATATTGAACGAACTTTAACGTACCCTTGAGGTATATAGAAAGGTACTCCACATACACGATTGTATATCAGAAGGCCCCTTGTGTACGGTTATGCATTAGACATCACTACTACCGATTCGAGCTCCCACGTACCTTGAGTATATCAGGAGACCCCACTAGGGTACCTTATCTATCTGAGAAAATCCCTTTGGCCGTCTTGTTTGGAGCCATACACCAAAAACAACATTCGGGGAGATTACTACGCACGTACCCTAGAGGTATATCGCGAGTGGCACTGGCTTGACAATCCTAGTGAGAGACCTGACTTTTGAACTCCTCCTGTCCTTTTAAGTCTGCTTGTTTTGACCTATAGTTTGAGTAGGGAAGTATTTTGGTGTGTTTTTTCTAGACTTTCAGACCTTAGGTTAGATAGGAACTGTACACACTAGCTGAGTTAATATAGTCCATGAGAGTACGGGGCTTGCCACCCGATTTTACTTCTGTTTCAGAAGGAAATCCAATGGAAGCTATCGACCAAGGAGCTACTACCACCTCCTAAGTGGGAGATCATGTGATGGTGAAAAGTGGAGTAGCATATTCTTCACACTCGCCTCCCTTGGTCCAATATCCTTCCGGTGAGGATTCATCACTCCATCCTCCCGTGGAAGATCATGTTGATGATACCCGTCTAGACTTTGGTCCTAATGCTCCTTTTTGGGAGACACCTATCGGATAGGCCATTGCCTCATTTGTCACCCATGTAAGTTCTCCTGAAAGTGAAGAAGAACGCAGGAAATACCATGCTGCTATCCTCCATGCACAGGAGGTAGAAAAGCAGATTGACAACCTATTAGGCCCTTCACCAGTTCGTTCCACATTCCTTCCTGTGGGATATCATTCACTAGTCGATTCTATGAGACCCATTGAACCGATTATAGATCGTCCATTAACAACCCACAACCCAGGTCAAATTTCCACCCCTCTCACCTCTTATGTTATGTCTAATCCAAATCTGCCCAGATATTTTACATCTGGGGCCCAACCTTCAATTCTTGTGTCTTCAGTACCTTTGAATGCCGGGGGGCAACCCCCGGCACAACCTATATTATATGATCCCGGAGTTGTACCTAGTCAAGAGTAGACCTATAACATAGAAACATCTACATTTTTTGTCCCTCCCACCCACACTAATGTGGTAAATCCCCCATCTAGTTCAGGTCAGCCCTTGGGGGCACAACCTGTTGTCATTCGGTCTTCTAGTGGTTATGGTTATCAAATACTTGTTGGTAATTATCCATCTAATCCTACTGTAATTCCATTCCCTAGAAACACTTTTACGCCATGGGGGCAACCTAACTGGTCTTATATGCCAGCCATGGGAGGGATACCCATACATACTGCAGGAGGTGTGGGAGGACTACCTTATGGAGGTCCTCCCCCTGGGGGACCTAATGGTCCTGGAGGGCTTGGCGGTCCTCCTCATGGTCTTGGCAGTCCCAGTGGTCCTAGGGGACCTGGTGGCTTTCCTCCTTATGGCTCGGGAGGGTCTAGTGGCCCTCCTCCTAGTGATTTCAATGGCTCCGGAGTTTTTCCACCTCTTGAAGGTTCCAGAGGGTCTGGTGGTCCTGGTGGTCCCAGTGGTCCTGGCGGTCCCGGTGGCTCTGGCAGTCCTCCTCCTAGAGGTTCTGGTGGTCCTAGTGGTCCTAATTCCGGAAATCAACCCCACATGGGTGGATTTCCCGGTAGTTCTTCCTCACAGCAACCTGTTTTCCAGTCAACCTATGGCCCTACTGGTAATTTCATGCCATATCAATATTACCAGTATGTGCATCCCAATAGACAGTTACCTTTCCTTGCAAATTTGGACCTACCTGATTTGTCCAAGTTGATTAATGATCCCATTCAACAAAACCCCTCATGGCCTCCCATTCCATTAAAGTTACCATCGGACATTCCAAAATTCGATGGGAAGCAGGGTGAATATCTACAGAACCATGTTATGACTTTTCATTTGTGGTGTTCCTTGAACTCCCTCATGGATGATTCCGTTCGGTTACGACTCTTTCAGCGAACTTTGACCGGTATGGCCACGAAGCTGTATATTGAACTCCCACAACATTCGTTTGTGGATTTTGGCTCTTTGGCAAGTATATTTCTTACACACTTTCAGCTCCATATTCATTATGAAACAGGCACTGATCTTTTAACTTCTCTACGACAAAACACCTCCACCCACATTTCTAACCATATTCATGAGTGGAGAAGGTGGAGAAGACTTATTAAGGCCCCTATTCCGGATCAATTGTTAGTCGATTGGTTCACTAAGTCCTTGTTGCCTCCTATTGCTCGAGATGTGTCCATGGGCGGTGCCATTACCGAAGAGCAGGTTATTAGTCGGGCTCAGTACCTAGACTTGGTTTATTCCCAGTCCGAAACTCTTTATGACCTGATCCCTCAAGCTCCTCGCCCCGGCATTGACCCTGCCAAGCCATCAGCAGAAGTAATTGCTGATGGGATTGTTGGTTCAATCTAGTCCCCATCCACAGTGAAACCTGCCAAGCCATCAGCAGAAGTACCTGTTAATGGTATTGTTGGTTCAATCTAGTCCCCATCCACAGCAAAAACTCCCAAGCAAACCCAACCAGTTACTCCTTTGACTCCCAAGGTTTCTACCGAGGTCAATTTTATTCAAAGCACTCAAACCTCGGGTAATAAAAAGAAAAGTAAAAATCGAAATAAAAAACCTGGAAACCAGTAGGAGGACCCACAATCAACCCATAATGACAACAACACAGGGAAAAGGAAGGCTAAATACCCTTGTTTGTTATGTGGTGGTGACCACTTCTCCAAGGAGTGTCTCTTCCAGGACGAAATCTCCCAGTTTTTGAAGTCTAATCCCGCACCTGTAGTACTTACGGATCCTTTCCCCTCTCAAAAACAGCTGGTAGACCACATGTCGAACCAGGGTAACTCTAGTTCATCAGAGGAAATTCGTATGATGTCCTCAGATACCATCCATCTGCAAACTCGAAGCCAGAATTATGATAAACCCACAAATAAGCAAGAAGATCAATCTTCTTCAAGGAAAGCTCCCTCCACTAGTTCTTTGGAATCCTCATCTACTGTTCCCTTGTCCATCGAGAAGCCTACTCTCAACATGATTTTGCGCCCACCAAAGAGTACTCTTCGGAAGGCTGTCTTTAATACCAATGCCCTAGATGCTCAATTCTATAATGTGGTTAAATATCTCACTCAGGCACCTTGTGTGATGTCTACCCTAGAAGTACTCCAAAGTTGCCATACACAGTGCAAGAACTTGTTGACTGCATTAGGAGCTGCAGACCTGGATAACACTAACTTGATTCACTTCAATGTTGAGAACTATAAACCTAGATTACCGCATAAACTTGCTTTTCAGATCATTACGAAAGTATTGGGAAAGAAAGTCTTTCGAACGGTACTAGATGAAGGAGCTTCGACCTCGGTGTTATCTCTGACTTGTTGGAAAGCTCTTGGCTCTCTCAAGCTTGTTACATCACCTATGACCCTTAAACACTTTGATGGATGGGGTTCCCAACCCCATGGCCTCATATTATCCCTCGCGGTCGAGCTGGGGAGCAAAGTAGTTTCCATCCAAGTAGAAGTGGCAGATGCCCCTTTAGATTATAACCTCCTTTTAGGAAGGAAATGGTTCTATGCCATGAATGCTGTTGCGTCAACAGTATTTTTAACAGTCCAATTCCCGCATCTCGGGAGAATTGTTACTATTGACCAGCTTGATTTCTGTATGCCGGATGTTACTACCTCCACGGCCAATAACATCCCCATGTTAGGTCAGTACCCTCCTCCTTACCAGTCGATTGGGGTAGGTATGCTGAAGGATTCATCCCTTATGGGGAGTTTTCCCTCTACTCCTCCTAGCATGGATACCGCGACAGTACATATGATCTCTTCATTTGATATTGAGCCCCAGGCACAAATTTTGTTGAGTCCACCTCATTGAGTCTACACGAAGCTATGTATAACACCATTCAAACTTACTCCAATGATCACACTAATGACATTCATTTAGTGGCTTCCGATCCTTACCATTTACCGTACTGGTTAGAACCTTCTCTTCCGGTTCTAGACTATCTCTCCGCGACTTTTCCTTCCGGTGAGTCCATTATAGAGATCATGAATATGGATGAGCCCATTTGGGAGGATCACCATCATAGATCCATGTTCCTCCCCAATACCAGTTCGAGAAGCTACGATTTTGCATCCCTATTTCCTACTAATATTGTCAACGTTTTGCAAAGCCCTATATTTTTGCAAGATACAGATTCTGAAGGAAACCTTTGCAAAATTACTCAGATGAACCCAATTGACATATCAGCCAAGCCTGATGTTATTGAGCATGTTCATCTTGGGCAGAACTGCTCCACAGATGAATCTAAAGCATATAAGGCACTTTTTAAAGAATTCCATGATATTTTTTCCTGGTCCTATGAAGAGATGTCGGGGATCGACCCTTCCATTGTGGTCCACGAGATTAAAACTTATCGCACGTCTAAACCTGTCAGGCAGAAACTTAGGCAAGTCCATCCTAGGAAGGCTGCAGCCATTAAAGTTGAGATTGAGAAGCTTTTGAAAGCTGGTTTTATTTATCTTGTACCTATGACGGAATGGGTATCAAACGTTGTCCCTATAATTAAAAAACAGGGCACCATTAGAGTCTGTATCTACTTTAGGGATTTAAATAAATCTTGTCCCAAAGACAACTTTCCTACCCTGCACATCGATTAGATTATCGACAACTATGCTGGAAGTGTCATCTTTTCATTCATGGATGACTTCTTCGGCTATAATCAGATTGAGATATTGCCCGTCGATCAGCATAAGACAACATTCATTTGCCCATGGGGAACCTTTGTGTATAAGAAGTTACCTTTCGGCTTGAAAAATGCTAGCACCACATTCCAGCATGCGATGTCCTATGCATTTCACGACATTAAACATATTGTTGAACCATACCTTGATGACCTCCCTACTCATTCACAGTGACGGGAGGACCATCCTGGTCATCTTAGAGACATATTCCTGAGATGTCGTCATTATAAGATACGGCTCAATACACATAAATGTGTTTTTTGCGTTGAGACGGGACATTTGCTTGGCTTTATGGTATCCAAAGATGGCATCTGGATCGATCCTTTGAATATTTCCGCCATCATTAATCTACCATCCCCAACCACCATCCTTGAACTCGAAAGTTTGCAGGGGAAGGCAAACTTTCTCCGCCGTTTTGTGTGCAATTTCGCTGAGAAAACGCACGGTTATATGTGTCTCCTCAAGAAGAACACTCCATTCCTCTGGGATGACTAGGCCAAACACACCTTTGATAGTCTTAAGCATGCTCTGACTCATTCACCCGTGATACACCCCCTGGACTATTCAAAGGATTTTCTCTTCTATATTACTGCCTCCGCTACTACCATCGCCATGGTTTTAGTGCAAGCCAATCTCCATGGTCAGGAGCATGTGATTTATTACGCCAGTAAGAATCTTATTGATTCTGAAACCTATTATTCACATGTGGAGAAGCTAGCTTTGGCCACGGTCATTGTTGTGCAAAAATTTTGTCACAACATTCTGCTTTGCACTACCACCGTATTGGCAGACCAAAACCCGATGTACTACATTCTGACTCGTCAGGTACTCAGGGGCAAGTAATCCCGTTGGATCATCATCCTTCAGGAGTTTTATCTTGAGTTTGCCAAGGCTACTTCAAAGAAATCCTTGGTTTTTTCTAAGCTTATATGTGACCTTCCTTGTGCTACCACGAAATCTGAGCCCAACAATTCATTTTCAGATGAATTCCTGTTCCTAATTAGCACTACTGATCCTTGGTATGGAGATTTGTTGATTTATCTCCAGACCCAGCATTTTCAGCTGCATCTATCTCACAATGATTGTCGCCGCATTTGTCACCATGCGAAATACTACCTTATCTTGCATGATACCTTGTATAGACATGGGATTGACTCCATTCTCCGGCGATGCCTCACTCATGAGGAGGTTGAACACGTGCTAAATGATTTCCACTCTAGAGCATGTGGTGGTCATTTATCTGGGATGGCTACAGCCTAGAAAATCCTTCGCGGTGGCTATTTCTGGCCCTTTGTCTTTAAAGACTGTCATGAGGCTATTAAGAAATTCCCACCATGCCAACATTTTTATCCCAAAAAGCGCACCCATCCTGCTCCACTTCACCCCGTCATTGCCATTGGCCCTTTTCCCAAATGGGGGATTGACTTCATGCATTGTAAACCTACCTCAGCCGGGGGGCACATATACATCATCGTAGCCGTGGATTATTTTACAAAATGGGCTGAGGCCATGCCTACATATGCAGAAGATTGTAAGACTACTGCTCTCTTCTTGTTCAATCATATCATAGCTAGATTTGGAGTTCCATAGTCCATCGTCACTAATCACGGATCCCATTTTCGTAATCAAATGATGGAGGAATTGAGTTCCAAGCTAGGTTTTTGCCATGAAAACTCTACGTCGTATTATCCGCAAGCTAATGGTCAGGTAGAGGCCATTAACAAGGTTTTGAAAACTATGCTTCATCGGATGGTTGGAGATCATAAATCCAACTGTCATCTCATTCTTTTTTCCTCTCTTTGGACTTATCGAACTTCCGTGAAAATAGTTACTGGTTTCACACCATTCCATATTGTCTATAGACTTGAAGTTGTCTTTCCTATCTAATGTCAGATTCCATCTTTACAACTTGTCGTCGAACTTCTCCAAGACAATTCTGCAGAGGAAGCAAGATTCTTGTACTTGAATAGCCTTGATGAGACTTGTAGAGATGTTTCCTTGGCTAATGAGGCACATAATAAATGCGTCAAGGCACAGTACGATAAATATGTTCATCCTCGTGTTTTCAACGAGGGTGACCTAGTTTTGACTTATGACCAGAGATATGGCAAGCTAGGAAAGGATAAGTTCGAGTCTATGTGGTATGGACCTTTCGTTATTTGCAAGGTGTTAGAGAAAGGATCCTATGAGTTGGTAGATTATGATGGAATCCCTTTGGGGCAACCTTGCAATGGGTTGTACCTGAAAAGGTACTATGCCTAGGTATTCTTGGATGGTATCTTGTATATATGTATATTGATTGAATTTCAGTGTGTTTTCAGTATTTTCAAGATGGTTTTGAGTTTTGGTGCCCGCATCTGTTTATACCATGTTTTGGTCATGCAGATGGCTTTCTACAGCTTCGTTAATGGTGCTTGCCACCACACCTTGAATCTAGCCTTGGCTGCTTAGGTTCTCTATTCCCCCACTGAAGATTTGGTCAGTTCAGGAGTGGTTTGCTTAGGTCCCGCTACTAATAACATCGTTGAGTATGAAGCGGTCATCGGTCTTCTGACTGAAGCTGCCTCCCAAGATGTCTGTGATCTAGTATTTTTGATGGACTCTCAGCTCATGGTTTCTCATTTAAACCATATCTACACCATTAGGAACCCGGTGCTCCTCCACCTATTTCGAAGGGTACGTTTGTTAGAAAGATCATTTGGAACCATTACATATAGGCATATCCCTAGGGAACATAATGTAGTTGTTGATTCATTGGCTAATTACATCCTAAATTGGCATATTTCCCATTCATGATGTTAATCAAACATGGTACATTGTAAATAAACATTTAAAGACACATAGAACTTATAGAAAATGCATTCATCCATTTGAAACGTATAAACATCATGTAAAATTATGTATATATATATATACGAAAAATGTTACAAAAAATAGGTCCCAAGACCTCATCTGAAGCACGTAGGATTTCAAGCAAAATCATCATACAAAATCCTGAAGCTATCAGCTTTCAGTATACATGTCTCATCCACTAGTGGTGCTCATGATAACACATCACTGCTCGAGCCACCCTGCGAAGTAGCCTGCTGAATCGGCCTGGTACTCCCATCGTAGATCTCTGATATCTAGTTGGGAGGTCATCTATGTCAGCATCTGGGATGTCCAGAGTCAACCTCTCAAGGTTGTCCTCCAGCTCCCCAGTGATATCATCACCATGTAGCATGAATCGAGCTCTGGCTCACCTGTCTATTGGCGATGCTCCTCCAGGCCTCGCTGCTCCAACATCTGCATGAAGACAAGCAGGTCTCGTCACTTATCATAAAAAATATAAAACATAAAAAACATAAAAACATTTTTCATCTTTAGGGTTTCTTGTTTCTTACCAATGTCTCCCCACTACCCTCCAGGCAGGAGTGGTAGGTCAGGATCACCTGTAAAATCTGTGCCCTCATAGGCATAGTCCTCGACCATGAGCATCTGATCCCGCAGCCATCTGAAGAACGTGTCACCGAACTTCACTCTGCCCCTACCCGCTCCTGTGCGTGCCATGATCTGGACCCACCTCAGCATGTGGGGGTCCCATGCTCTCAGACTCTGAAAATTCACCTGGGGCCTCATTTGGGGGACCCACTCAAAGAATAAACAAGCTAAGATGGAACCAAAGCCGAATTTCTTCAGCTCTCCTTGCTGACATTTAGTCAACTAATCCTTGAATATTGGAAGCAATGCTTTCACCCAGTTGAACACCATAGGTGCCATTGCCTCTAGGGAATACATCATATGTGCCCTGGAAGCTTGATGTACACCCTGGCTCCCTGCCACCCTCTGCATGGTGAACATAACAATCTATAGAGCCCTGTCTGTCACTGCCCTGATGGGGATTTTCTTCCTCGATGTGTCTGTACCTAGTGCACAATGTCGATCTATGAGCTCTCTGGTGGTAATGTCCCCACCACAGGAACCTGTCAGTGAGATAGGGGCACCCCGCCTCGATAGGCTAGTCAGGAAGTAGATGTCCTCTACCTCCACTGTAAGTATATGTGCCCCCACCTCAAAATACTGCTGTTCTGGATTCCACATTCTCAGTATGTGTTCCAGTAGTCTCTCGTGGGACACCATGCTTGGTGTCCGGAAGAACTTTAGAAGTTCATAGTTCCGAAGTGCGACAATACAAACCAGATTCCTTTCAGCAGTGACATCCTTGTCATCATGTGTTCTTTCCTTCCATACCACCATACTTTGGAAGCCTAGACTTGCCAAAACAACAATGGTATACATCAATATCATCCTTGAATCATTACAAATCAAAAGAATTAGTTAATTTTGTATATATCATTGGTTTAATTTCTCCATGGCCGGCACCACCTGTGCCTTGTTGGAGACAGGGGGTGGCACCGCCTATCCACCTTGTTCTCGGCGCGGTTCTCGGGTGGCACCGCCTATCCCGCGAGGGGTAGCCGCGGTGCCCACGAATAGGATTTTAGGGCTTGCCAAATAGGCCTAAAACCCCATTAAATCCCAAAATAAAAGCTATGAAATGAAAGAAGAAGGTCTTAGCTATTACCTGCAACTGACGAGACTGAAAACGAACGGTGGAAACTCTCGGTATCAGCTGTGGAAGATCTGGCTAAAAAATGCTCCAAGTGCTCTCTGCTAGAGGTAAATAGTGAAATGTTTGATTTTTTACTATTTACTTGCCTTATATAGACATTTTTTGGGTCTGACTTAGTATAGCTATGATATTACATCATGTCCTGGTTAAAATCTATTTGTCGTAATCCCTTAATGTTGATTTTGGATGCATTTAACACTTGTTTATGAGTCGTCTATAGGTTGACTTTAGTAAAAAGCTTCTAAAAGTTTGTTTATGGCTTTTTCGGACTTTCAAAAAATGGAAAAGTTCATTGAGCGTTTATTATGACACTTTGTCACGCTCGTTAAAATCTAGTATCAAAGTTTCGAGTCTAGTTCAAGTTTCTTTCCAGGATCGTAAAATACAACATTGTGTAAAGAAACGTTATGGAGTCTTCTTTTCACATCCTCTTTCAGACTCCTTAAACATGAAAATATAGTCGAGTCCGTTTCTGAATCTTTCCAGGCTCGTAAAAAGTGACATTGTGTAAAGAAACTTCACAGAGTTCTCTTTAAACCCTTTTCAGACTCCCTAAAAATGAAAAGATTGTCAAGCGATCTTGTCTTCTTCACGCTCGTTAAAGTATTTGAAGAGTCGTCTATCCGATGGTAGGTTATCTCTTTCTCAGTTCGAACAGTACTATTTACGAGAAAGGAGCACCCCAGCCAATCATGACTGGAAGAGTTCTATAAGGTATGATTTTATACTTTTTTGGAGCTTAGAGACTAAATCATACGAGAAAGGACCCCCATGGAGTCTTCTTCTGTATTCATTCAGACTCTCTAAACATGAATGATACTGAGTTTTCTTTTAGTGGACTTGTTAAATTAAACATTGAGAGACCCGTTTTGGGAATGAACCCATCCTCTCTCAGGTTCGTAAAACATATGGGATTGGACTTGTCTTCTGACAAGCTATATCGAGTGTTTGTTACCCTCTTTGAACTCATAAAACTGAAAAGAGGGACTCATCAATCATGATGGGGGAAATGGGAAAGGGAATCATTTTGTAAATAATGGTAGTTGTTTGTCGTTACCTTTGAACATGGCACTTGTCTGCGCAATCATGTCAGTCAATTGAGTATTCAGCTGATCTCTGTGATGATCCACTTTCATGAGTCATGCCAATCCTTTGAGTCTTTCAAAAGAATGCATTTTCCACTGTCGCATTGTGTATCTGTCCTGTCTAGTCATGCTGCCAAGTCATTTTTGTCATGCCACTTGATGTTCAAAGGGAATTTGAAGAAGTCTTACCTCTACAGTATACACAGTCTTTGTGTCAATATCTTTGAGTCAGTCATGTGGTTACTACATTCACATCATTCCAAAACTATGTTCTGAGTTTTGTGTCGTCGATGTGGGACTCATCATGGCCCTCCTTCGACGAGACTATTCCCATCGACATCAGCTCATCATCCAGGAAATAGTCTTAGAAACAATATTTAGTACCTTGATATTTGTATGCCTTAATGCCAATTTCTCTTGCTCTTGACATAGGTTCACATCATTGACCTTTGATCGATAGAATCAACTGGGTGTTCGACATCAGGACATCTATTCACACTCAGTAGATTGTACTAGAGTACCTTGGGAATCATTGACATTAATGGTGATCTCCCTCGCACTTGTTAACGGTTCACATCATCGGCCAGTAATCAAGTGGTTTCTACCATGTTCGACTTCATATCATTGTAATCAAATGGATAGAATCGTACTTTGTGGAAGACGAGACGAAGACCCTGGGCATTTGTTTAAAAGCGCTCATTGCTTTTTCCCCAGGTTGCGATGGAGTTTTGTATATCTAGCATGGATCCACATTTGTATGGTCGTGGCTATGCTCAAATTTGCGTTTGTATGACAGAGATATACGTTGTATGTCTAGTAGCTATGTTTAAGTTTGAGTCCTCTATCACATGGATCTACGCTGTATTCTAGTAGCCATGCTTGTTTATTCCACTCATGGATCTACCTTGTATTGGTTTGTAGCTATGAGTTTGGTTACTTGTGTCTATGATTCAACATACTAATGTACTACATATGCCTACTTGACTGCATGCTCCGATCGAGCCAAATTTTTTATCTCCTAGCAACGACTTGTTCTCAAAGCTCTCGTTTATCGTATCACTCTAAGACTCATGCTTTGGGGAGCATCCTGTTATACCAAAATCCTGTCACCATCATGTGATAAGACCTTTGACATACCTACTTTCCCTGAATCCCAGCCTCTGGAGTGAAGATTAAATGGTTTCTTATCAGTCTATCATATAAATTCCCAGCACCTCTCATCCTCCCTTATCCAGGATTGGTACCCCTGTTTGCACCGCTTTTCCTCAGTTGTCTACAAGCGGTGCCACCGCCTGTTACCTTTGGTCCATAGGCGGTTATTACCAGAACCACTCTGTCATAGAAGGAGAAGCACAGTACCCTAGGTAAAAGGGGAAAAAGAGAAGCTTCTTGAGGCTTCTAGATGATAAGCCTCGAGATATCCCTTATCCCTACTACTGTGGGTTTGTTGAGCTCGAGATCCCTTATCCTAGGATCTTAGAGGCCACCTCACCCACTAATTTATCAACCATCTCTATCCATCTAACGTTATAAATATGAGCTCATATTCATGGTTGAGGGGAGAACATTGAAGGTATTGTTATGTTGTTGGACTGATTCTTGGCCCAAGATCATTTGGAGAGAGCATAGAGAGCTAGAGTCAGAGCTTTTGGGGATGAAGAGCTGGTTTCATGGAGATGCATGTCAACACTAAGGCTTGGTTGTAAAATTCTTCATATTTCTAATGCAAGTTGATTTTATGTCCCATATATATTGTTGATGTTTGATTTCAGATATATATTGCTAGATTCCTTAGTCACTAGCATAGATTAGTAGATCATATTCTGGTTGCTTTGATCTGTTTCGTGTTAAACTCTTTCGCAGGTACACAGGTGAACTATCAAATCCTTGTATTACAGATATCTACAGCGTCTAGGGGGAGTTATCAACCTCTGTGATCTATTTGTTATGGATTTGAACCATTCAGACCAACGGAACACCTTGCTGTCCGCAGGAGGTGAAATATTCCAATCAACACATGCATAAAGTTTTATAGAGAAAGAAATAAATAAAGAGAGAGCTGCCAGGGATCACAAGAGGTGAAGGCTCTACAGAATGTATCCATGAAATAGCACAGAGATGCCATAGAACATCGTGGAGATGTTAGGATCTGTAATAGAACCGTTAGTGAGCATAAGAGAATGCTATGTTTTGGAATACTTTACTCTCTCTAGTTACTGGTGGCAAGTTGAAGCTGTAGGAAAGCAATTTTAAACTTAAGATTCTGGGAAATTAACTGTATAGTTTTTTAAACTCTCAATTTCATGATTATATTTATTTACGTGTTCCAAGAAACTTTTCAACACTAAACAAATATTTTTAAGACAAGTATGCATGATTAACCAATTTATGAAGATCGAATATTTAAACTATGCGATTAAGGAAGAGAAAATGAGTTTAGTGTTGAGTGTGTTTGTTCTGAAACACCTAATATGTTTAGGATTTGCAATTTTTTGATAAGTTAGTACATATTTTCCAGTGAGCACCCTTGTGATGTGTTAAGCTCTGTTGAATGCTCTATGATATTGAGTTCTAGGAAAAGAGCTACTAGTGAGCACCCATAGGAGGTGTTAGGCTCTGAAGGAGAACTGCCAGAGAGCACCCAGTTGAGGTATTAGGTTATGTAGTGGCAACCTTTGTGATGTTGAGATTTTAGGCTCAGATATATGTGGGTTTTTTTATTATCTTGAGAGCTTCCAGGCTCTATGTAGGAGATACACCTGAGAGTTGTAAAAAGTTAATGAAGGGTATCATTATTATATCGGATGAACATTATATATACATGATGAGGAGGCTTGCATGTGAACTTGTGGTTGCGTGAGGAGATGACCCTCATGTATATATGCATGTTTAAACTTTTAAAGAAGATTTCAGCCAAGAAGTGCTTGGAACATCAATGCTATACAAAAGGTATGTGTGTGATTTTTTGTATTTTATTGACCATGATATGATGAATGATGAAGGATTAGATGAAAAATGACATTTAAAGTGAATTTTTGTGTGATAATTGTGATAAAATGATTCTTTATATATGCATTGGTAATGATTTTAATTAATAAATGTTTTAAAATATGTCTGAAACTTATGAGATACACATGTTATCTTCATTTGATATGATTACTTATGTTTGCACCCAGTGGAATATTTAAAGGTACTCGAGAGGAAGTACCACCATACCAAGGATATGGATGTAAGAGTGGAATATGGAAAAGATATGTTCCATGAGATACAAATGGATAGACGGTTCTACTTTAGATTATAAATTTTATATGATTTCTATAATTAACAAATGTCATGTAGTTGCAGGGATATGATGTTATTACCATGACGTAAAAAATTCAATGCAAAGTTCAATCCTACAGGGTTGTTATAAAAAGATAGCAAAATTAAAGGGTATGAATGTTTTTTCTATAGATTATGATATTTATATATTTCATGTGTCACTAACAGATGATGCAGGTGCATATTGAGAGCGAGACTAAGCTCTAAAGGGTTGTTATGAAAGAAACAACAATGTGTTGCAAAAATAAAATATGCTTTTCTTGATTTGAAAATTTATATGTATGCATATGTTTTATATAAATGATTGGAAATAACTTGTAATGTTTTGAAAAGAATAGGTTGAGAGAAATAAATAATGATGAAGACGCCATAGTTGAATTTGATAACAAAGATTCAAGGGAAGCAACACCCACGATGGTGTACCTTTAAAGGGGGGAGTATGTAACGTACCCAGTAAAAGGTGGAAAGGATTTATTAAAAACACATAGTGTATGAGATATCGTTGGCTCTATTCTTGGAGGATTGTGTATTGGAATTAACTAACTATTCATTTCCTTAAAGAAGGCGGCTAGGGTTAACATTGAGTGGAGTTTCGTTATGGAAGTAACTAACTATTCATTTCCTTAAAGAAGGCGGCTAGGGTTAACATTGAGTGGAGTTTCGTTATGGAAGTAACTAACTATTCATTTCCCTAAAGAAGGCGGTTAGGGATTATATAGAAAGGAGACTCCTTTTGTTGATTTGGAGAGCGAATTTCCAAATGGCATGAACTGCACATCAATTAATTGTTAGAACTTACCAAGATGCATGTCTTACCAAACCACCCATGATTGCATTTTACAGGCATGACTTCCAGTTGATTTCAAAGGACATCAAGATGGTGCAAGAGATGTTTCAGAAGATGGACGACTCAAAAGAAGAAATCTCATCTCCTTTCCTGGCTCCTTGAAGTAAGTTGCAAAGATGTGTCTTTTACTATTCAAAAGAGGATATGGTATGTTTTCGTTTACAAATGCTACAATAGGTATAGATTATATATGTTTTAATTTCTTGCACTGAATACCAACTTAATGACTAACTTTATAGAAATGGCCAAAATCGTCGGTGCTAAACGTATAGTACCTACCTTCCTTTTGCAACCTTAAAATTCCCATAGGTCTATACCTATGTTGCATAACTCGAAGAGAGGACGAAATGCCTTCTTTTGTTGTGTTCTTTTTGTATTGTGATCTTAGTATGAGGTTAAAGTGATTCATAAATGGAGGGTATGTCCCTAAATATTTGTACACGGTTTCCTCGTGGTAATATGTTTAAGAAGCCTTTCTTATGAGTTAGGGGCATTAGATGAAATTCGGTGTTATTTTTTTCTTCCTACGGATTTGGATTTTTATATACTTTCTATATGTTTCGCTTCTCCATTTGATTTTGGTGCCCTTTGTTTTTATTCGTTGTTTTGTTTGGAAAACGGGGAAACCACATCCAAAAGATACATGGGAGAGAGATGGCTACGAAAATAGAGATCTTGTGGTAGCATAACGTGAACAAAAATACTACCATATTATCTGCCTTTTCCATGGGGTGTGCAATTGTAGTGAGGCATTACTCTGCATTCTATCTTTGGGTCTTTTGTAATTATATATGTATTATTATTTTATTATATATCTTTGTTTGTTTAAGGTAGAAGGTGGAATTTATTTTTAGAAAGAGTATGGAAGTAGAGGTTGATATATATTTACTACTAATGATATAGATATTTAATGCTTAACCGTTTACGGAAGTGGAGGTTGATATATCAATATAGGTTTGACTCTATAATATTCAAACAACTTATTTTATATGATTAATGGTTTTACTCACCATGGAAAGAATTATCCATGAACAAACTCTAAAATATTAATAAATAAGGTTAGTTAATACTTGCGAGGATCCACGCATAAACTACTTAACGGTTAGTGAAGAAAAGAATTAAATGCAAATTTTAATTTTAATTAGGATATTAAAGGTAAAAATAAATGCTTGATATTAATTGAGGTGTTGTTCTTAAGGTATAAGAATTAATCTTGAGCCTTATTATAATATTATTGATAGATGTATGTGTTAATTACAACTAAGTTAAAATGTGTTAGTTTTAGAAGGGTTAGTAAGTTGATATTGTTCTCTAGGAGAGATTTTTTAAGGTAATTCAGATGACTTGCAGTAGTTGTACTGCAGAATTGTAACCCTTTTGTTGAATAATGAATAAAAATATTAACAATTTTGGTGGACGTAACCCCTAGTTAGGGGTGAACCACGTATATTGGTGTTCTTCTCTTGCAATGGTGTTAACTAGATTTATAATAAGACTATGTGCACAAAAGAAATTGAATGTTAATGTACAAAAGAAATGAAAGCAATAATGTATCAATATCATTTGTGAATAATGGATAATAGATGGTAAACGTTGTATGTATGTAATGAGTTAATAAGTATCTTTTGAAGTTAGAATTACAACGTTGATGGAGAAGTTAACAATGTATAGATGGGTTATTAGGTTGAAAGGCTATTATTAATGTTTTAGTTAGTATAATAAGTATATTGTTATAAATGGAATACGAATTCAATATATATTATGAGTTGTGTTTGATAGAAGGCTATGTGTATGTATGTTTACCTCCATACAACTAGTCACTCTCTTTGTTTCCCTAGCTGTTTCTTTGGCAGGTCATCAACTAACACTCACGCTTCCCTGATCTGCTCCCTCGGTGACTGTTTCAACCAGTTGGTGCCTCTTCAGTCACTCCATTACCTTGATATGGAAACTTGCGGATGTTTTCTTGGCATTCAATCCTAATTTTGGCATATCTATCATTTCATTTTTTAAATATTTACTTACTACAGCTTTTTGGAGGTGTTTTTGTTTTCCAGTACTAAATCTTAAAAACAAATTTTGTTTTCTGGAGGCGGTTTTGTTTTTCAGTCTGAATCTTAAAAACGGATTTTGAGGGTTTGGCTTAGGCATTAGAGATAGGTAGAACCAGAGGCCAAAGATACAAAGAAAAAGGAGAACAAGGAGATAAACATCAATTAAAATCTGATAAAAGATGTGAAAGAAAGAGTAATGTATTAAAATTTGAATACCATTTAGATCTTCAAGCATATAGTTCTAATAATGTTTGCAACAAATAGATGGAGAATGACGATACAAACTGAAGAAAAAAAACCACACAGGAATTAGACAAGTATTTCTCAGGAATTTACAGTATCATTCACAATAATAATATCTGGGATTACAATAGTTTACATAGAAAGAATTCGAATGCATGAGGTAGCAATTGGAATCTCCCAAGTGGATATGACTATATCTAACTGAATCTCTAACTCATGGTGCCTCAATCGATATCGAAGTCCAAAATCAACTCCCAAATGTCCAACCAACTCAATCAATCAGTGATGGCTAGCTAACTCAGTGCAACTAAGTGTGTTAGTTGGGAAAAGGCACCTACTTCACATGCATCCACGCATTATCCATGCAAGACATGTGCTAGCTAACTGATTGTGAACTAACTGAAACTAACTAGGGGCTAACTGAGACTAACTAGTACTAACTCCAACTAACTGAAGTAGGTTAGTTGCGGGACTCCCAGTGGCTCCTAAAATGTAGGGATTGGTCTAGGAGGTGCCCAAACTAATGCATGCACATGCAGTAAGTGGAAAATAACCTATACCAGTGTTCCCCACACTCCATTAACTGGTACATGTGGTCCCATTAGGACAAGTGGACCTAATTGTACTAGTGGACCCAATTAATTAATTAAGGTTCCTAAGTTAGGAAAAAATAATCTAATAGACATTTGTCCAAGGGAAGATTAATAATCCTAACACCCCCCCTGAATCCTAACTCGAAAAATTGTGGGCTCTGGTATCAAGACCATAGATCACCCAAATACAATCTAAAAGATAGTAAAAAAATGTTGCTTAATACAACCGAGGAAACAGGGGAAAACCTCATGGGAAACCCCCCCCCCCTCAGAATAAGCAGGAAAATACCAATCTTCAATCTATATTTAGAAGAAAGAAGCTTCCTCCTTAGAAAAATAACTTGAGAAAAACACTACTGCGAAATTGCAGCTCTATACAATAGCATGGTCCATCGGTGGACCTCTCAATGTACTTTTGAACTGATGGCTTTGTTTGTCTCTTATGGATGGTGAAGGTAGGGAATGATCAAGTTTTTGCTTCTGTGGGCCATGTAGCTAATCCACCATCATCAAGTAGCACCGACCTGGAAATTTGTTGCACCATACTGTGGAGAGCGAATCTGTGAGAGAAAGTGCAGTATGCTCATTCTGATACTGGGACCTTGTTCTTCTTCTGTCTTCTAGATTTCCAGCACCACTTCCAGCTGCATGAAGAATATTTTGATCCCATCTGGGTTTAGGCTTTTGATTAGGAATGGGTATTGGATCTGGATCTAGAATCTCTTGAGATTCAGTCTCAATAACAGGATCATGCTGAATGTGATCTTCTTCATCTAAATTTGAAACCTGTAGCACATCATCATCATCATCAAAAATAGGTGGAGAAATACTTATACCTTCATGTGTTGCTGGAGGAGTATCATGCAACTGGTCTTTTCGAATTGGACACTTATTTCAATTAAGCATCTTCTGGTTGCAACCCCCATCAATTTGTAAGCTTTTGCATCTTCTACATATCCTAGCAGAATGCATTCGCTACTTTGGGCTTGGAAGGCCTTCCTCTTCTCAAGTGGTATTCTGGCCCAATCTTTGGAACCAAAAACTCTCAGATGAGATACATTGGGCTTATACCCATGCAATGCTTCGAATGGAGTGACCCCAACCACTGACTTATGGGGCACCCTATTTTGCAAATACAAAGCAAATTTTACTGCTTCAATCCAAAGAGATGGAGGTATATGCTTGGGATGGAGAAGGCATGTTGCCATCTCTTTCAGTGATTTGTTCTTCCTTTCAGCCACACCATTATGCTATGGTGTGTATGGAACTGATATGTGTTATATTCGAATCCCCTCTGATTCATAGAAACTATGGAAATATCCTTTGATGTACTCTCCTCCTTTATCAGATATTATTGACTTGATCTTCTTATTAAAACTGTTCTCAACCATAGCTTTAAAAACTTTAAAAGTCTCAAAAACTTCTGATTTTTGTTTCATGAAGTAGATCCAACAGTATTGTGAACAATCATCAATAAAGGTTAACAAGTACATGCAACCATTAATGGAGTTTGTGGGAATAGGTCCTGCTACATCACTATGTATCGAATCAAGTGTAGAGGCAGCTCTATGTGCCTTCCTAACATCATACTTCTTTTATGGATGCTTACCTACCAAGCAACTATCACATACTCCATTGGAATTTTGGATGGAGGGAAAACCTTCAACCATTTTATCATTGTGGAGTAGCTTTAGATATTTGAAATTGAGATGGCCAAATATCTCCTACGAAATCTTGCTGGTGTTGTTAGTATGAGACAATAAATGTGGAGGAGAAACAGGTTAGAAATGTGAGAACACATAAGATTTGGTAGAGTGATTTGCAATACCTTTCACTACAAGTAGTCCAGTGGATTTTTTCATAATCTCAACTGATTCTGAATCGAATGTAACTCTCTTGGGAGAGCCTATATGAGTCATTTGATAAATAGATAACAAGTTAGAAACAAGGGAGGGAACATATAATACATTCTTGAACTCACCATGATTTGTATGACTGAGCCGCTTCCTTCTGCTGGAATCTGGGAATCATCTCCCATGTGAATGTTCAGCCCCTTTGTTAGTGAGAGGGTATAGAAGAATTCTTTGGAAGCATCCATGTGATTGGAAGCTCCAGAATCTATTATGTATGCTGAGGATGGAGAGATAGTTGATTTCAAAGAATGACACCTCTCAGTATCTTCTGTCTATGGTTCTTCATCAGCCTTATTTTCTCTTGGGAAAGCAATGTTATGCTGCTTGAGAAGAGCTGACATTTCATCAATTTATTTCCTCATACAATGATATTCAAGATGGTACCCCTTTTCACAATAAGGACATAAATTATTTTCAAACTTCTTCTTCTTAGAGCCGGAGGCCCCTTCGAGAGTTTGTTGATTTTGTTTAGGCTTCGAATCAGCGGCCTTTGGCTCCTTCTTCTTTGATTTCCCCTTTTCTTGTGCTTTGGAAGAGTCAGAAACTAGGAAATCTTGATCTTTGGAGGTCTTGATGACTCCCATTCTCATCATCTTTTCTTGCTCCTTGATTAAGGACTCGAAAAAAGAATCTAGTGAAGGGACCTTCCAATTAGGAAAGGTTTCCCACTTGGAATGAAATATAGAAACAAATACAGAATACTCAGGGCCTAGTTTGCTGAGTATGGAAAGGACATTTTGCTCATCCTTCCGCTCTATCCCGCACTGTCTGCATTGGAGTAATAGAGACTTGAATTTACTAAAGAATTGCTCAATAGTCTCTAAACTGTTGGGATGTAAAGATACCAAATCATTCTCTAGAATGTGTCCCCAAAGATCATCTTGTTTGTTAAACAGTCTATCAAGCTTCTCCTAGGATTCTCTGGGAGTCCTCAATCTTTCTAGGTAGAAGAGGAGATCTCTGGAAATATAAGTACATAAGTACCCGAATGCTTCATCACAACGGTTCAAAAACTTGTTCCGCTCTACCGGATGATGAGGCTCAGGCTCCCATCCATGTATGATCCTATCGTATCCATGCTTGCCCAAGGACAACTACATATCAATCCTCCAATCAACATAATTGGAAGCTGTGAGGATCTGTGGTTCAAGAGTTTGAGAACTCATAATTTCTCTGGATGGAAGTACTACAAAACTTCACACAAGCTACATAGCACCTGTCAATTTCACTGCAATAACACACTAAAACATATGAACTATTAGAATCATGCTTTTCCTCTCGGCATGAACATGTTTCCAGGGTCCATCACACCCTCTCGACTACTCTCAATAAATCCAGAGCTAGCAAATCATCATAGGAAACTTCTGTGGAAACCCAACTACTTTTGATGTTCAATGGGGAGAAACAAGCATGAAACCTTTTTGAGAAGGCTCTAATACCATATTAAATTTTGATTTCCATTTAGATATTCAAGCAGATATTTCTAATAATGTTTGCAGCAAATAGATGGAGAATGAAGATACAAACTGAACAAAACAGCCACACAGGAATTAGACAAGTATTCCTCAGGAATTTATAGTATCATTCACAATAATAATATCCGGTGTTACAATAGTTTACATAGAAATAATTTGAATGCATGGGGTAGCAATTCAAATCTCCCAAGTGGATATGATTCTATCTAACTTAATCTCTAACTCATAGTGCCTCAATCAATATCGGAGTCCAAAATCAACTCCTAGATGTCCAACCAACTCAATCAATCATTGATGGCTAGTTAACTCAGTGCAACTGACTGTGTTAGGTGGGAAAAGGCGCCTACTTCACATGCATCCATGCATTATCCATGCAATACATGCGCTATCTAACTGATTGTGAACTAACTAAAAGTAACAGGGGGACAACTGAGACTAACTAGTACTAACTCCAACTAACTAAAGTAGGTTGGTGTCGGGACTCCTAGTGCCTCCTAAAATGTAGGGATTGGTCTAGGAGGCATACACATGCATTAAGTGGAATTTAACCTCTATCAGTGTTCCCCACACTTCAATTACTAGTACATGTGGTCCCATTAGGCCAAATGGACCCAATTATACTAGTGGACCCAATTAATTGATTAAGGTTCCTAAGTTAGGAAAAATTAATCTAATAGACATTTGACCATGGCAGGATTAATAATCCTAACATAATGGAGCTATACAGTGCTGCAAATAATGAGATAGAAGGAAATTAAATTTATATAAATGGATTTTTTGTGAAGATGCTGAGAAATTTCTCCTCCAGAAATTTTCTCACTTTTCTCCAAGAGTTACGAAAATACTAAGAGAAATGATGACAGACAAATGAAATGTTTGATATTATATTTATATAGGTCGTGGAGGAAAGTTAGTACCTCAAAATGGGTCAACATACAATTCAAAATTACAGATAATTAAATTCTCTTTTGTTTGGTCAGCTGACCCAAAATGGTGGGGAGCACCAACTTCAAAAATTCATATCTCTTCAACCGTAAGGAGTTAGAAGATGCTACACATATCAACGAAAATGGCTGGGTGAGGAATATCTTGCTATGATAGGTTTATTTTAAAATTATTGGTATAATACCCTTAAATTATTCAATATGTTCATGACGTCAAAGAACCCACACATGAGGGTGCCAAAGACCATACCACCACCACCAACTACAAGAGTTCCAAATTATTCTTCAAAGTCTTCTTCAACATATCAAATCACTTCCATGGGCTCTACCTCCATCTACATACTAATATCCATATTTAACCACAAAGAGGACCATACATCACCATAAAAAATATACTAAGTGTGTGGGTTCAAGACCCAAGGCACCACATGCAAGGGTTTCAAGGACTTTTTCAAAGATCATATAATATTTAAACAAGATACTTTCCATGGACTTCAATTCTGTCACACAGGACTATATCGCTAAGTGATGAGGGCATCATGGCCAAATATTCCATCATATCAAAGTATCCAACAATCATGGGATTACAAACTACCATATGTATGGATTCCAAGACCCAACTCATTTCTGAATCCACCATCACTGATCATATAGTGTCCAACTGTCATCATGCCACATATTATGTGGGTGTCAAACCTTCTCATGCATAATGACCATCTCCAAGGGTTATATGACCCCAACAAGGGATACATAGGCATTGAGATCTTCATCAAGGGTCCCAATCCTTCATCAAGTCATTAATGGCCACATCATCACCTTTAAGGACCATTAAGACATCAAATGTGGGTCAAAGGGATTCATGAAAGTTTCTTCATCAAGCTAGTGGATTCATAGGATTCTTCAACCTCCTCAACCACAACATGAGGCCTATAAGGGTCAATATCCATCATGACATCACTTATGGTGTTGCTAGACCTTCTCTTGGGGTACCATGACACCATCAAAGCATGAATGACCATAGAATGGGTCATTAATTCTTCTTCAACCAATCTAGGGCTTCACCATCATCCCAAAGGATCTAGTACCATCTCCAGGTTATTCAACACCATCAGTGGAGGCTTCATCATCTCAAAAAGGTGGTGGCTATAAGATCAAACCTTATGGGTACATGACCTTGTCAACTGGGTACATGGTACTTCAAGGCACAAACCTACTCTGTAAGGGGTCAAAGGCACTAAAAGTGAGCCTTGGTGGCATCAATTACAACCTGTGGGTCCATTGCAAATCCATGTTGGCATCAATGGAATTTTCACCAACAATATCCCCCTTTGTCATTGATGACAACAACTCATTCTCCCCCTGCGAGCATGCTCCCATTTTGTCTTCGTCTCACGTTTTGTCTTCATCTCTCCCCGTTTGGAATCAGTGGAAAAGGGTGTCCAGATATATGCATATGAAATTACTGATCATTGCTCCCCCAGTAAATATGCACGATCCTAGGACACGTCTCTATTCCTTGAGTAACCATCCTTTCTCCTTTCAGTTCATCCTCCAGCCTTATGAACTCAAGGTGTACTAAGGTATTTGAGAGACCTTACACTTGGATTTCCATATGGAAGTTGGTGGAAGGTTGGTGAGTATTTCCTCTACACTACACTTAGTTAAATTAACTAAGTCTAGAAACCTTATCCAAAGTTGTCTTAACTCTCCTCTCAGTAGTTTACACTAAACTTAAAATAAAGCATTTAAAACTACACAATTAGGCACCTTTCCTTATAACATATGATCCAAAGTTAACAACCAAAGGCCTAGCGCAATGGAGGAAAAGTGGTTTTATCTGTATGATGGCAAAGTGTGATATTCAATGATACATTGACACGCCTTAAATCCAAAAACCACAGGTGGTTTCCATTTCACTACCAAGGCCTTTTTTTATCCTCCACGCAACACTGATTGTGATATGCGTTTGGGTTCGTCGATCATTGTTTTCACAATAAATCACGTTTTCAACCGTCCAACCTTCATCGCTTCTGCAATAGGACTGTGTATTGATAGATAAACACAGTTAACTATGAAATTGGCAATTTTTTTTAGGTTAAACAATAAAATAACATTAAATTCACTGCTTTCAAGAATTTATATCCATCTTCAAACGAATAATTTGAGCTTCCAATCACATAAATGCTAATCACAAGCATTTAACCATTCACACAGAAAATGACTGGGAAATTCATAAATTCACTAACTCCTATCTATTTTATTTAAGCTATACAGAGTTCGGTATCACCAATCGAGCTCACACTTTCAATTAATTTTTGTTCCTCTATCTCACTCTCATAGAGCTCTCCAACCTCTCCCCCCTTTCGAACCACCTTCCTAATTCGAATTACCACTACTAAATAAACAAAACAACTAACTCCTTCCTTCCACAAACAAAGGAACTTCTATTTTTAGAAAACTATCTCCTATAATCACTCAACAAACTAGCCTATTTGGCAGAATCTCCTCGTAGGGAATCTTAGGTAGCCAATTATTCCTAGTTTAGCTCAAAAACTGACAACACTACCAACTGTCTGCAATTATCCACTCAAAATATAAATTCTTGAAAATAAATTATTCAACAAGTCTCTAGGACAACTTGTCCCCGTTTAACCACAACATGTGACCAACTTATCACATCGTTGGATTGTTGTATATGCTCCTGCATCAGACTCCCAAGGGTGAAAAGTCGTCAACCCCTATTCATTAGATCAACTATAGTGAAACCATTGGCTTCCAGTTCTGCAACATTCATCCAAGTATAATCCTCTACTGGATGCTCCTTCCATTTGACCAAATACTCCAAATATTCCTTCTTCCTTGTGTTCTTTGCCACTCTAGTATCCAAGGTATCTTTATCTTCTAATGGTTGTGCCATTGGAATCTGCTTTATCCATTGAAGATCTTCACCATGCTCTTTGCCTCCTATTAATTGACCTGTATCATCAGTTACATAAGGATATAAGTCAGCAACATTAAATATAGGAGAAATACCAATCCGTGTTCGGATTTCCAACTCAAAGGCATGTGTAGAAAATTTTATGAGTATCCTGCATGGCCCAATTTTTTCATCTTCGGTTTGATATACTATCTTTTAGGCAATATCTCCTTTATCAAATAGGCTAAAACTAGATCTCCTATTTCATAATTCTTCTCTCTTCTTCTCAAATCTTCTCTTGTCTTCTAACCAACATTATTTTGATGCAACCTTTCTTTAACTTGTTCTTGTAGTTCATTAATCCTTACTGCAAAGTATTCTCCATCTACACTTCTTTTCTCTAATTGACCCAAATCAAGAACCTCATATACTCCTCTTGGGGGTAGTACCATAACGAACTTGGAATGGACTTATCCTTGTACTTATTTTTGGTGAATCATTATAGGAAAACTCGGCTTGATCTATCACTTTGTCCCATTTATTTGGATTCTCTCCAACTAGACTTCTCAAAAGATTACCCAGACTCCTATTTACCACCTCATTCTGGCCATCATACTATGGATGATATGCTGAACTCAAATTCAACTTGGTACCCAACTTCTTCCACGAGATCCTCCAAAAATGACCTGTGAATCTCACATCTCTGTCAGATACAGTGCTCCTAGGTAAACCATGCAACTTCACCACTTCATTGAATTTTTTTTTAGCAATGTATGTGGCATCACTAGTTTTATAGCATGGAATGAAATGTGTCATCTTAGTAAACCTATCAACAACTACAAAGATAGAATCATTTCCCTTTTGATTTTTTGGCAAAACCAAAATGAAATACATACTCATAGAATCCCAAGGCCTAGTTGGAACATGAAATGGTGTGTACAAGCACGTGGTTTGGCTTCATCCCTTGGAATGCTAGCATACCCTGCATATGCTCACAAACTTCTAAAATTCATACCTCATCTTTGGACAAAAATTAAAATGGATCAGCTATCCAAAATTTTTATCACTTCCAAAGTGACCTGCCATACCTCCATTATCCTTTTCCTGTATCAAATTCTCTCTCATGGAACATTTAGGAATACAAAGTTTACTCTTCTTAAACAACAAACCATATTGCAACATGTATTCGATCTATGGATCTTTGTCTACTTCCATAGGATTCTTACAAGCCCTGTATGCATCTTGAAAATTAATGTCAGTATCATACAAATCTCTTAAGTTTCCAAATCCTAAAACTTGGATATGATTTTCTTACACAATCAATTGTCTCCTACTTAAGGAATCAACTACCCGGTTTGATTTCCCACTTATGTGCTTCAACACAAAAGTAAATCTTTGCAACATTTCAACCCATTTAACATGATTCCGATTCAATTTGGGATGTTGCATAATGTATTGCAATGCATGATTATCAGAAAACAAAACAAACTCCCTAGGCATCAGATAATTCCTCCAATGCTTCAATGCTTGGACAATAACATAGAATTCCTTATCATATGATGAGTACTTATGTCTTGACTCATTCATTTTCTTAATAAAGTAAGCAATAGGTCTGTCCTACTGACTGAGTATAGCTCCAATTACTACTCCACTGGCATCACACTTCAATTGGAAAGGGTGCTTGAAATATGGTAACCTCAATATAGGTTTTTCAGTAATCTTCTTCTTCAAAAGCTGAAATCTCTTTTCATCCTTTGGTTTCCATTGAAATAGTTGTTTATCCTTCTTAATGGTTTCAATGATAGATGAACAAATACCACTGAAATTATTTATAAATTTCCTATAAAAACTTGCCAATCCATGGAAACGTTTTACCTCAAATATGCTTCGAGGTGAAGGCCAATTAGTGATTGCTTGCACCTTTTTTGGGTCCATCTTCAAGCCATCTCTTGAGATAACAAAATCCAAATGTACGAACTCTAATCTCAGAAATGTGCACTTCTTTACATTCACTAAGAAATTTTCCTTTTTCAATTTCTCCAAGACACATCTTAGATGTTCCAAATTCTCTTTTTCTATTTGACTAAAAATCAGAATATCATCGAGGAAAAATATTACAAAATTACCGATGAAATCTCTTAAGACTTCATTCATTAATATCATAAAGGCATTGGGTGCATTTGACAGTCCAAATGGCATAACCAACCACTTAACCCATAATTTGTCTTGAAGGTTGTCTTCCACTCATATCCTTCTCAAATTCTGATATGATGGTATGCACTTTTCATATCTAACTTTGAGAACCATGTTTCCCCACTCAGGAAATCCATCACGTCATCCATTCTAGGTAATAGAAACCTATATCTTATTATTATCTTGTTAATGGCTCTAGAGTTTGTACATATCCTCCACTCTCCATCCTTCTTTCGACTAAGTACTACTGGTACTACACATGGACTCAGACATTTCTGAATCAGTCTGTTATCCAACAGTCCTTGTACTTATCATCTGACTTCCTCATTCTCTTTAGGTGTCAATCTGTATGCTTCCTTATTTGGAAAAATTTCTCTGGGGATAAATTCAATGTGATGACTAATGTCCCTCTTCAGTGGAAAATCATTGGGAAAATCATCTACCACAATGTCACTAAATTCAACTAACATCGCCTTAACATATTCAGGCACATCTGCAATACCAAACTTCATTAATACTAATGTAGGCTTTCATATTACAACATAGTTAAACTCTTCCTCATCAATTTGCTGTAAATACTCTTTTCCTGTCAGCATTAAGACCTTAGGTGATCCTTGTCCTATTGTACATCCTTCCTACAAAGGAAGAAGAACATGCTTCGTCCCATCCTTCTCAAAGCTATAACAGTTCCTCCTACTATCATGTACTACCTTTTTATCAAATTTCCATGGTATCCCAAGAAGGATATGGCAAACATCCATGGGAATTACATCACATACAATTTTATCTTTATAGGTGCCTACTTGCAAATCAGTTTCACATTGTTCACTTACCACGATTTGATGTCCTTTATGCAACCGGGATACTTTGTATGGTACGGGGTGTTTTACCTTCTTCAAACTCATCCTCTCCACCATCTCCATGGGAACAATATTGTTAGTACTCCCACTATTAATCACCATATTCCAACACTTTCCTTTGACTTTACACATGGTCTTGAATAAGGCCTTTCTTTGAGCATGTTCGCTATTCTCCTTCTCAGGTTTCAGTAAGACATTGTTCATCATCAAATCCTCTCCAATCTACTGTAAATTCTCAACCACTAGTAATTTTTCTTGTTGCTGCTCATTCTGATCTACATAGGCTCCTATCTGTCCTATGTCTTCCCTCTCTGGAGATTCAAAGGATCTATGACCCAATTGGTTACATTTGTAACATCTAAAGATGGTTTATTTTCCTCTTCCTCTATCTCTACCTCCTTGGTAAGGTCTTATCCCTATTGAGTCACCTCCTCTATCTTCTTGCTCTTGTTTGTTTGAATTGTTGGGCTCTCCTTTTTGGGCTGCAAACTTTCTTCTTCTAGTTGTTTTCCCTCTTCCTTTGGATGAACCTCTACCCTTATTGAAGTTCTTCTTTCTCAATAAATTTTATTCTGCTCTCAAGGCACATTGGTATGTCTCTTCCATTGTCCTAGGAGATATCATGCTGATATCATCTCGAATATAAGTTAAGACCAAAGTTTGGAGAAGGAGAATGTAATGTCTCAAACGCTGATCTGCATGAACGGTGGCTAAGGCTAGCTTCTCCACATGGGAATAGCAAAGTTTCACATCAATAAGGTTTTGGCTCAAATAATATATGACATGCTAATGGAGCTCCTCATCCTCCTGAACCAAAACCATACCAATCGTCTCCTGAGACACGGCCAAATAAATCAAGAATTCATGGCTATAGTTTGGTGGACTAAGCATGGGGGTTGTTGCTAAGGATCGCTTAAGAGCATGGAAATACTCCTAGGCTCATTCATCCCAGTAAAAAGGGGTGTCCTTCTTCAACAGTCACATAAATCCTTTAGTCAAGTTGGCAAAATTAACCACAAACCTTCGCAAGAAGTTCGCCATACCTTATAAACATTGAAGGTGTCGAATATTAAGCGGGGGAGACAATTGACGTATTGCCTCAACCTTCAAGGGATCAAATCTAATACCCTCCTTGGATATGATGAATCCTAGTAAACGACCAACTTTCATGTAAAAGATGCACTTATGAGGATTTAAATGAACTTGATAATGATGACATATTTCGAACACTAATCTCAAATGATAAGGATGACACACTCTCAAATGAGAGTGAGCAGCGAGATCATCCAAATATACTTCAATAATAGGTTTAAGGTCGTGAAAGATTAAGGTCATGGCCCTCTGAAATGGAGATTTGGCATTTTTAAGGCCGAAGGGCATCTTCTGATATGCAAAAGTACCCCAAGGACAAATAAATGCAATCTTGTGTTGATCCTCGGGCTTAATTTGTATCTGATTTAATCCAGAAAATCCATCCATAAAAGAAAATACCTCACTTCCTGCACACTCATCCAAAAATTGGTTAATAAATGGTGTGGGGAAACTATCCTTAGGGCAGGCTCGATTTAAGTCACGAAAATCAGTACATATTCAGATCACTCCCTGCTTCTTATCCACCGGAACAAGATTTGAAACCCACTCCATCAAGGGAATGGGATAGATAAAACTAGATTTAAGCAGTTTCTCTATGTCATCTTTAATGACAGGTGATTTTCTAGGATTCATGGCATGCAAATGTTGTCGAACTGGTTTTTCATCCAAATAGGTCTTGATTTCATGTTCGACAATACGAGGGTCTATTCCTGGAGTTTCTTTGTATGACCAAGCAAAAATTTCATGAAACTCCTTAAACAACTTGGTATACTCTTTAATCTCATCGTGGGAACAACCCTTCCTAATGTATACATTCTCAATCTTACCAGGATCATGAGAAATATTGATAGGAATTGTTGGTGACAAGTTATCCATGGTCCCATCATCCATCTGACCAGGAGAGTTTAATGGGACCACGAGGCTACCAATTTTCTCACTAAGAATATCCCTAAAGTCATCACACTCCAAACGATCAAGCTCAGGAAGGAAATACAATCGATGGTGAAAATCTTCCCAAGGTTGCTCAACCCTAGACATGGCCTCAAGAATAGCTTCATCTAACGAAAAAACATCATCAAGGAAGTCATGAGAGTGAGATGACTCTATTTCCCATGCAAGGAGCACATAAGGGTCCTCCTCCTCCATCTGCGAAGAGGAAGGACTAGGCTCTGCAACATGATCAAGATTCACTTGATATGCCACCATTGTTGCAGGAAACAGCGTGTTTGTCTCAACAGGCATACTCACAGTACTCGGTGAAGGAAGAATCCAAGGATATTCCATATGAGTAGTGTGAAAAGATATCGAATTCGACGAGGATGAAGCCCCACCAAGACTAAACCCAATCATAAGAACGGGTGCAAGACAACTAAAGGTTCCCATAAGAGAAGGATACATACCCACACCCACATTCTCAGTTGCCGGCTGAGAATGATCGATAATCAAGATAGAGGATCCCGATGATGCATTGAAACTTGAATTATGGAATGAATTTTGATAAATAGTAACAATATTCCCATTAAATGGAAAGCATACCGCTAGAAATAGGGAAGAAGCTACGTCTTGCATACTATAATGATCCAATTGCTACCCAGCAAAATATTGTAGTCAAGGGGAGCATCAACCACCTCGACCTCGATCGCGACGATCTTCTCTACCAATTGGACCTTTAGAGAAGGAAGTACACCGTGCAGCTGAAACTATCTACCATCAAAATATTTCAACATGTTGGCATACTGAGACAACATGGGAGAACCTAAGCCCTTCCAACAAGACAAAGACATCACGAAAGCAACAATGCCTTCATCAATGAAAGTACGCATGATGGTGTTGTTGAGACACTCTACATGAATCAAAAGAGACACGTAATAAGGCAAGAAAGGTTGTACTCCCATGGTTTCAAATTTGATAATGGAAGAAGAGATATCGTCACTAACCCCAAGAGCAGACAACAATGATTTCCTATGTGGAAGACAAGTCTGAAGCACTTCTAATGCGGACATCGTATAAGGAGTCTGGCCCAAATCCTCGACAACTGAATAGTTCTGGGTGGCTCAGGCATTAGGATTATGCCCCAAACGCTTCAAGGCTCCCTTAGCAATGCAAGGTGTAGCTTCAGGTTTATCCGTAGGCTTTTAAATTCACAATGGGCTCTCGGGTGGGGAAGGTTCTTTCCCAAGGTCTGGTTGTGATGAACCATAATCGTTCGCACGTGTCACAACATTAGCACATCTCACCATGTTGATGCAATTGTGACCACTAGTGGCCTCCGACGATTTTTGAGTTCCACCAGATGCAAAACCAGGATCAACAGTCCTCGAGTTCATATTTTGATTACTAGGCAAAGGATTAGTAAACACAGCTGGGCCCTGTGCTATGAAATTTGAGGCATCTTCCATATGAGGGCACAAGTGAGTGAGGTGATCGTACTTACACAACTTATAAGGAAACTTCACCTTACATTTAGGCTGCTTGTCCCCCCAGCATTATTCGTGTTCTTGTCATTATTATTAGCATTTTCATTTTTATTCCCACCCTTACAATATTTTTTTCCTTTTTTCTTATTCCTTCCATGCTACTGGTTTCCTTTTGGGTTTGACATTTGCGTAGAGAGTACGCTTGTCGATTGGGTAGGTTGAGACGAAGTCGATTGGGTAGGTTGAGACGAAGTCGTATATTTAATGCTTAAGCGTTTACGGAAGTGGAGGTTGATATATCAATATAGGTTTGACTCTATAATATTCAAACAACTTATTTTATATGATTAATGGTTTTACTCACCATGGAAAGAATTATCCATGAACAGACTCTAAAATATTAATAAATAAGGTTAGTTAATACTTGTGAGGATCCACGCATAAACTACTTAACGGTTAGTGAAGAAAAGAATTAAATGCAAATTTTAATTTTAATTAGGATATTAAAGGTAAAAATAAATGCTTAATATTAATTGAGGTGTTGTTCTTAAGGTATAAGATTGAATCTTGAGCCTTATTATAATATTATTGATAGATGTCTATGTTAATTACAACTAAGTTAAAATGTGTTAGTTTTAGAAGGGTTAGTAAGTTGATATTGTTCTCTAAGAGAGATTTTTTAAGGTAATTCAGATGAATTGCAGTAGTTGTACTGCAGAATTGTAACCCTTTTGTTGAATAATGAATAAAAATATTAACAATTTTGGTGGACGTAAACCCTAGTTATGGGTGAACCACGTATATTGGTGTTATTCTCTTGCAATGGTGTTAACTAGATTTATAATAAGACTATGTGCACAAAAGAAATTGAATGTTAATGTACAAAAGAAATGAAAGCAATAATGTATCATTATCATTTGTGAATAATGGATAATAGATGGTAAATGTTGTATGTATTTAATGAGTCAATAAGTATCTTTTGAAGTTAGAATTACAACACTCATGGAGAAGTTAACAATGTATAGATGGGTTATTAGGTTGAAAGGCTATTATTAATGTTTTAGTTAGTATAATAAGTATATTGTTATAAATGGAATACGAATTCAATATATATTATGAGTTGTGCTTGATAGAAGGCTATGTGTATGTATGTTTACCTCCATACAACTAGTCACTCTCTTTGTTTCCCTAGCCGTTTCTTTGGCAAGTCATCAACTAACACTCGGGCTTCCCTGATCTGCTCCCTCGGTGACTGTTTCAACCAGTTGGTGCCTCTTCAGTCACTCCATTACCTTGATATGGAAACTTGCGGATGTTTTCTTGGCATTCAATCCTAATTTTGGCATATCTATCATTTCATTTTTTAAATATTTACTTACTACAGCTTTTTGGAGGTGTTTTTGTTTTCCAGTGCTAAATCTTAAAAACAAATTTTGTTTTCTAGAGGCGGTTTTGTTTTTGAGTATTGAATCTTAAAAACAGATTTTGAGGGTTTGGCTTAGGCATTAGAGATAGGTAGAACCAGAGGAGAAAGATACAAAGAAAAAGGAGAACAAGGAGATAAACATCAATTAAAATCTGATAAAAGATGTGAAAGAAAGAGTAATGTATTAAAATTTGAATACCATTTAGATCTTCAAGCAGATAGTTCTAATAATGTTTGCAGCAAATAGATGGAGAATGAAGATACAAACTGAACAAAACAAACCACACAGGAATTAGACAAGTATTTCTCAGGAATTTACAATAACATTCACAATAATAATATATGGTATTACAATAGTTTACATAGAAAGAATTCGAATGCATGAGGTAGCAATTCGAATCTCCCAAGTGGATATGACTATATCTAACTGAATCTCTAACTCATGGTGCCTCAATCAATATTGGAGTCCAAAATCAACTCCCAAATGTCCAACCAACTCAATCAATCAGTGATGGCTAGCTAACTCAGTGCAACTGAGTGTGTTAGTTGGGAAAAGGCACCTACTTCACATGCATCCACGCATTATCCATGCAAGACATGTGCTAGCTAACTGATTGTGAACTAACTGAAACTAACTAGGGGATAACTGAGACTAACTAGTACTAACTCCAACTAACTGAAGTAGGTTAGTGACGGGACTCCCAGTTGCTCCTAAAATGTAGGGATTGGTCTAGGAGGTGCCCAAACTAATGCATGCACATGCAGTAAGTGGAAAATAACCTATAGCAGTGTTCCCCACACTCCAGTAACTGGTACATGTGGTCCCATTAGGACAAGTGGACCCAATTGTACTAGTGGACCCAATTAATTAATTAAGGTTCCTAAGTTAGGAAAAAATAATCTAATAGACATTTGTTCAAGCGAAGATTAATAATCCTAACACCCCCCCTGAATCCTAACTCGAAAAACTGTGGGCCCTGGTAACAAGACCATAGGTCACCCAAATACAATCTAAAAGATAGTAAAAAAATGTTGCTTAATACAACCAAGGAAACAGGGGAAAACCTCATGGGAAACACCCCCCCCCCCCGCTCAGAATAAGCAGGAAAATACCAATCTGCAAGCTATCTTTAGAAGAAAGAAGCTTCCTCCTTAGAAAAATAACTTGAGAAAAACACTACTGCAAAATTGCAGCTCTATGCAGAAGCATGGTCCATCAGTGGACCTCTCAATGTACTTTTGAACTGATGACTTTGTTTGTCTCTTATGGATGGTGAAGGTAGGGAATGATCAAGTTTTTGCTTCTGTGGGCCATGTAGCTGACCCACCATCATCAAGTAGCATCGACCTTGAAATTTTTTGCACCATACTGTGGAGAGCGAATATGTGAGAGAAAGTGCAGTATACTCATTCTAATACCGGGACCTTGTTCTTCTTCTGTCTTCTGGATTTCCACCACCACTTCCAGCTGCATGAAGAATATTTTGAGTCCATCTAGGTTTAGGCTTTTGATTAGGAATGGGTATTGGATCTGGATCTAGAATCTCTTGAGATTCAGTCTCAATAACAGGATCATGCTAAATGTGATCTTCTTCATCTAAATCTGAAACCTGTAGCACATCATCATCATCATCAAAAATAGGTGGAGAAATACTTATACCTTCATGTGTTGCTGGAGGAGTTCATGCAACTGGTCTTTTTGAATTGGACACTTATTTCAATGAAGCATCTTCTGGTTGCAACCCCCATCAGTTTGTAAGCTTTTGCATCTCCTACATATCCTAGCAGAATGCATTCACTACTTTGGGCTTGGAAGGCCTTCCTTTTCTCAAGTGATATTCTGGACCAATATTTGGAACCAAAAACTCTCAGATGAGATACATTAGGCTTATACCCATGCAGTGCTTCGAATGGGGTGACCCCAACCACTGACTTGTGGGGCACCCTATTCTGCAAATACAAAGCACAGTTTACTGCTTCAACCCAAAGAGATGGAGGTATATGCTTGGCATGGAGAAGGCATGTTGCCATCTCTTTCAGTGATTTGTTCTTCCTCTCAGCCACACCATTATGCTATGGTGTGTATGGAACTAAGATGTGTTATATTCAAATCCCCTCTGATTCATAGAAACTATGGAAATATCCTTTGATGTACTCTCCTCCTTTATCAGATATTATTGACTTGATCTTCTTATTAAAACTGTTCTCAACCATAGCTTTAAAAACTTTAAAAGTCTCAAAAACTTCTGATTTTTGTTTCATGAAGTAGATCCAACAGTATTGTGAACAATCATCAATAAAGGTTAACAAGTACATGCAACCATTAATGGAGTTTGTGGGAATAGGTCCTGCTACATCACTATGTATCAAATCAAGTGTAGAGGCAGCTCTATGTGCCTTCCCAACATCATACTTCTTTTATGGATGCTTACCTACCAAGAAACTAGCACATACTCCATTGGAATTTTGGATGGAGGGAAAACCTTCAACCATTTTATCATTGTGGAGTAGCTTTAGATATTTGAAATTGAGATGGCCAAATATCTCCTGCGAAATCTTGCTAGTGTTGTTAGGATGAGACAATAAATGTGGAGGAGAAACAGGTTAGAAATGTGAGAACACATAAGATTTGGTAGAGTGATTTGCAATACCTTTCGCTACAAGTAGTCCAGTGGATTTTTTTGTAATCTCAACTGATTCTAAATCGAATGTAACTCTCTTGAGAGAGCCTATATGATTCATTTGATAAATAGATAACAAGTTAGAAACAAGGGAGGGAACATATAATACATTCTTGAACTCACCATGCTTTGTATGACTAAGCCCCTTCCTTCTGCTGGAATCTAGGAATCATCTCCCATGTGAATGTTCAGCCCCTTTGTTAGTGAGAGGATATAGAAGAATTATTTGGAAGCATCCATGTGATTGGAAGCTCCATAATCTTTTATGTATGCTAAGGATGGAGAGATAGTTTCTTTCAAAGCATGATACCTCTCAGTATCTTCTGTCTATGGTTCTTCATCAGCCTTCTTTTCTCTTGGGAAAGCAATGTTATGCTGCTTGAGAAGAGCTGACATTTCATCAATTTATTTCCTCATACAATGATATTCAAGATGGTACCCCTTTTCACTATAAGGACATAAATTATTTTCAAACTTCTTCTTCTTAGAGCCGGAGGCCCCTTCGAGAGTTTGTTGATTTTGTTTAGGCTTTGAATCAGCAGCCTTTGGCTCCTTCTTCTTTGATTTCCCCTTTTCTTGTGCTTTGGAAGAGTCAGAAACTAGGAAATCTTGATCTTTGGAGGTCTTGATGACTCCCATTCTCATCATCTTTTCTTGCTCCTTGATTAAGGACTCGAAAAAAGAATCTAGTGAAGGGACCTTCCAATTAGGAAAGGTTTCCCACTTGGAATGAAATATGGAAACAAATACAGAATACTCAGGGCCTAGTTTACTGAGTATGGAAAGGACATTCTGCTCATCCTTCTGCTCTATCTCGCACTGTCTGCATTGGAGTACTAGAGACTTGAATTTACTAAAGAATTGCTCAATAGTCTCTAAACTGTTGGGATGTAAAGATACCAAATAATTCTCTAGAATGTGTCCCCAAAGCTCATCTTGTTTGTTAAACAATCTATCAAGCTTCTCCTAGGATTCTCTGGGATTCCTCAATCCTTCTAGGTAGAAGAGGAGATCTCTGGAAATATAAGTACATAAGTACCCGAATGCTTCATCACAACGGTTCAAAAACTTGCTCCGCTCTATCGGCTGATGAGGCTCTGGCTCCCATCCATGTATGATCCTATCGTATCCATGCTTGCAAAAGGCCAGCTACATATCAATCCTCCAATCAAGATAATTGGAAGCTGTGAGGATCTGTGGTTCAAGAGTTTGAGAACTCATAATTTCTCTGGATGGAAGTACTACAAAACTTCACACAAGCTACATAGCACCTGTCAATTTCACTGCAATAACACACTAAAACATATGAACTGTTAGAATCATGCTTTTCCTCTTGGCATGAACATGTTTCCAGGGTCCATCACGCCCTCTCGACTGCTCTCAAAAAACCCAGAGCTAGCAAATCATCATAGGGAACTTCTGTGGAAACCCAACTACGTTTGATGTTCAATGGGGAGAAACAAGCATGAAACCTTTTTGAGAAGGCTCTAATACCATATTAAAATTCGAATTCCATTTAGATATTCAAGCAGATATTTCTAATAATGTTTGCAGCAAATAGATGGAGAATGAAGATACAAACTGAACAAAACAACCACACAGGAATTAGACAAGTATTGCTCGGGAATTTATAGTATCATTCACAATAATAATATCCGGTGTTACAATAGTTTACATAGAAAGAATTTGAATGCATGGGGTAGTAATTCAAATCTCCCAAGTGGATATGATTCTATCTAACTTAATCTCTAACTCATGGTTCCTTAATCAATATCGGAGTCCAAAATCAACTCCTAGATGTCCAACCAACTCAATCAATCATTGATGGCTAGTTAACTCAGTGCAACTGACTGTGTTAGGTGGGAAAAGGCGCCTACTTCACATGCATCCATGCATTATCCATGCAATACATGCGCTAGCTAACTGATTGTGAACTAACTAAAAGTAACAGGGGGACAACTGAGACTAACTAGTACTAACTCCAACTAACTGAAGTAGGTTGGTGTCGGGACTCCCGGTGCCTCCTAAAATGTAGGGATTGGTCTAGGAGGCACCTAAACCAGTGCATGCACATGCATTAAGTGGAAGTTAACCTCTATCAGTGTTCCCCACACTTCAGTTACTGGTACATGTGGTCCCATTAGGCCAAATGGACCCAATTAATTAATTAAGGTTCCTAAGTTAGGAAAAATTAATCTAATAGACATTTGACCATGGGAGGATTAATAATCCTAACATAATGGAGCTATACAGTGCTGCAAATAATGAGATAGAAGGAAATTAAATTTATATAAATGGATTTTTTGTGAAGATGCCGAGAAATTTCTCCTCCATAAATTTTCTCACTTTTCTCCAAGAGTTACGAAAATACTAAGAGAAATGATGACAGACAAATGAAATGTTTGATATTATATTTATATAGGTCGTGGAGGAAAGTTAGTACCTCAAAATGGGTCTACATACAATTCAAAATTACAGATAATTAAATTCTCTTTTGTTTGGTCGGCCGACCCAAAATGGTGGGGAGCACCAACTTCAAAAATTCATATCTCTTCAACTGTAAGGAGTTAGAAGATGCTACACATATCAACGAAAATGGCTGGGTGAGGAATATCTTGCTATGATAGGTTTATTTTAAAATTATTGGTATAATACCCTTAAATTATTCAATATGTTCATGACGTCAAAGAACCCACACATGAGGGTGCCAAAGACCATACCACCACCACCAACTACAAGAGTTCCAAAGTATTCTTCAAAGTCTTCTTCAACATATCAAATCACTTCCATGGGCTCTACCTCCATCTACATACCAATATCCATATAACCACAAAGAGGACCATACATCACCATAAACAATCTACTAAGTGTGTGGGTTCAAGACCCAAGGCACCACATGCAAGGGTTTCAAGGACTTTTTCAAAGATCATATAATATTTAAACAAGATACTTTCCATGGACTTCAATCCTGTCACACAGGACTATATCGTTAAGTGATGAGATCATCATGGCCAAATATTCCATCATATCAAAGTATCCAACAATCATGGGATTACAAACTACCATATGTATGGATTCCAAGACCCAACTCATTTCCAAATGCACCATGACTGATCATATAGTGTCCGATTTTCATCATGCCACAATTTATGTGGGTGTCAAACCTTCTCATGTATAATGACCATCTCCAAGGGTTATATGACCCCACCAAGGGATACATAGGCATTGAGATCTTCATCAAGGGTTCCAATCCTTCATCAAGTCATTAATGGCCACATCATCACCTTTAAGTACCATTAAGACATCAAATGTGGGTCAAAGGGATTCATGAATGCTTCTTCATCAAGCTAGGGGATTCATAGGATTATTCAACCTCCTCAACCACAACATGAGGCCTATAAGGGTCAATGTCCATCATGACATCACTTATGGTGTTGCTAGACCTTCTCCTGGGGTACCATGACACCATCAGAGCATGAATGACCATAGAATGGGTCATTAATTCTTCTTCAACCAATCTAGGGCTTCACCATCATCCCAAAGGATTCAGTACCATCTCCAGGTTATTCAACAGCATCAGTGGAGGCTTCATCATCTCAAAAAGGTGGTGGCTATAAGATCAAACCTTATGGGTACATGACCTTGTCAACTGGGTACATGGTGCTTCAAGGCACAAACCCAGTCTGTAAGGGGTCAAAGGCACTAAAAGTGAGCCTTGGTGGCATCAATTACAACCTGTGGGTCCACTGCAAATCCATGTTGGCATCAATGGAATTTTCATCAACAATATCCCCCTTTTTCATTGATGACAACAACTCATGCTCCCCCTGCGAGCATGCTCCCATTTTGTCTTCATCTCACGTTTTGTCTTCATCTCTCCCTGTTTGGAATCAATGGAAAAGGGTGTCCAGATATATGCATATGAAATTACTGATCATTGCTCCCCCAGTAAATATGCACAATCCTAGGACACGTCTCTATTCCTAGAGTAACCATCCTTTCTCCTTTCAGTTCATCCTCCAGCCTTATGAACTCAAGGTGTGCTAAGGTATTTGAGAGACCATACACTTGGATTTCCATATGGAAGTTGGTGGAAGGTTGGTGAGTATTTCCTCTACACTACACTTAGTTAAATTAACTAAGTCTAGAAACCTTATCCAAAGTTGGCTTAACTCCCCTCTCAGTAGTTTACACTAAACTTAAAATAAAGCATTTAAAACTACACAATTAGGCACCTTTCCTTATAACATATGACCCAAAGTTAACAACCAAAGGCCTAGCGCAATGGAGGAAAAGTGGTTTTATCTGTATGATGGCAAAGTGTGATATTCAATGATATATTGACATGCCTTAAATCCAAAAACCATAGGTGGTTTCCATTGCACTACCAAGGCCTTTCTTTTATCCTCCACACAACATTGATTGTGATATGTGTTCGGGTTCGTCGATCATTGTTTTCACAATAAATCACGTTTCCAACTGTCCAACCTTCATCGCTTCTGCAATAGGACTGTGTATTGATAGATAAACACAGTTAACTATGAAATTGGCAATTTTTTTTAGGTTAAACAATAAAATAACATTAAATTCATTGCTTTCAAGAATTTATATCCGTCTGTAAACGAATAATTTGAGCTTCCAATCATAGAAATGCTAATCACAAGCATTTAACCATTCACACAGAAAATGACTGGGAAATTCATAAATTCACTAACTCTTATCTATTTTATTTAAGCTATACAGAGTTCGGTATCTCCAATTGAGCTCACACTTTCAATTAATTTTAGTTCCTCTATCTCACTCTCATAGAGCTCTCCAACCTCTCCCCCCTTTCGAACCACCTTCCTAATTCGAATTACCACTACTAAATAAACAAAACAACTAACTCCTTCCTTCCACAAACAAAGGAACTTCTATTTTTAGAAAACTATCTCCTATAATCACTCAACAAACTAACCTATTTGGCAGAATCTCCTCGTAGGGAATCTTAGGTAGCCAATTATTCCTAGTTTAGCTCAAAAACTGACAACACTACCAACTGTCTGCAATTATCCACTCAAAATATAAATTCTTGAAAATAAATTATTCAACAAGTCTCTGGGACAACTTGTCCCCTTTTAACCACAACATGTGACCAACTTATCACATCGTTGGATTGTTGTATATTCTCTTACATCAGACTCCCAAGGGTGAAAAGTCCTCAACCCCTATTCATTAGATCAACTATAGTGAAACCATTGGCTTCCAGTTCTACAACATTCATCCAAGTATAATCCTCTAGTGGATGCTCCTTCCATTTGACCAAATACTCCAAATATTCCTTCTTCCTTGTGTTCTTTGCCACTCTAGTATCCAAGGTATCTTCAGCTTCTAATGGTTGTGCCATTGGAATCTGCTTTAGCCATTGAAGATCTTCACCATGCTCTTTGCCTCCTGTTAATTGACCTGTATCATCAATTACATAAGGATATAAGTCAGCAACATTAAATATAGGAGAAATACCAATCCATGTTCGGATTTCCAACTCAAAGGCATGTGTAGAAAATTTTATGAGTATCCTGCATGGCCCAATTTTTTTCATCTTCGGTTTGATATACTATCTTTTAGGAAATCTCTCCTTTATCAAATAGGCTAAAGCTAGATCTCCTATTTCATAATTCTTCTATCTTCTTCTCAAATCTTCTCTTGTCTTGTAACCAACATTATTTTGATGCAACCTTTCTTTAACTTGTTCTTGTACTTCATTAATCCTTACTGCAAATTCTTCTCCATCTACACTTCTTTTCTCTAATTGACCCAAATCAAGAACCTCATATACTCCTCTCGAGGGTAGTACCATACCGAAATTGGAATGGACTTATCCTTGTACTTATTTTTGGTGAATCATTATAGGAAAACTCGGCTTGATCTATCACTTTGTCCCATTTATTTGGATTCTCTCCAACTAGACTTCTCAAAATATTACCCAGACTCCGATTTACCACCTCAGTCTGGCCATAATACTATGGATGATATGCTGAACTCAAATTCAACTTGGTACCCAACTTCTTCCACGACATCCTCCAAAAATGACCTGTGAATCTCACATCTCTGTCAGATACAGTGCTCCTAGGTAAACCATGCAACTTCACCACTTCATTGAATTTTTTTATAGCAATTTATGTGGCATCACTAGTTTTATAGCATGGAATGAAATGTGTCATCTTAGTAAACCTATCAACAACTACAAGATAGAATCATTTCCCTTTTGATTTTTTGGCAAAACCAAAATGAAATACATACTCATAGAATCCCAAGGCCTAGTTGGAACATGAAATGGTGTGTACAAGCCCGTGGTTTGGCTTCATCCCTTGGAATGCTAGCATACCCTGCATATGCTCACAAAATTCTAAAATTCATACCTCATCTTTGGACCAAAATTAAAATGGATCAGCTATTCAAAATTTTTATCACTTCCAAAGTGACCTACCATACCTCCATTATGCTTTTCCTGTATCAAATTCTCTCTCATGTAACATTTAGGAATACAAATTTTACTCTTCTTAAACAACAAACCATATTGCAACATGTAGTGGATCTATGGCTCTTTGTCTACTTCCATAGGATTCTTACAAGCCCTGTATGCATCTTGAAAATCAATGTCATTATCATACAAATCTCTTAAGTTTCCAAATCCTAAAACTTGGATATGATTTTCTTACACAATCAATTGTCTCCTACTTAAGGCATCAACTACCCGGTTTGATTTCCCACTTATGTGCTTCAACACAAAAGTAAATCTTTGCAACATTTCAACCCATTTAACATGATTCTGATTCAATTTGGGATGTTGCATAATGTATTGCAATGCATGATTATTAGAAAACAAAACAAACTCCCTAGGCATCAGATAATTCCTCCAATGCTTCAATGCTTGGACAATAACATAGAATTCCTTATCATATGATGAGTACTTATGTCTTGACTCATTCATTTTCTTAATAAAGTAAGCAATAGGTCTGTCCTACTGACTAAGTATAGCTCCAATTACTACTCCACTGGCATCACACTTCAATTGGAAAGGGTGCTTGAAATATGGTAACCTCAATATAGGTTTTTCAGTAATCTTCTTCTTCAAAAGATGAAATCTCTTGTCAGCCTTTGTTGTCCATTGAAATAGTTGTTTATCCTTCTAGATGGTTTCAATGATAGATGAACAAATACCACTAAAATTATTTATAAAGTTCCTATAAAAACTTGCCAATCCATGGAAACGTTTTACCTCAAATATGCTTCGAGGTGAAGGCCAATCAGTGATTGCTTGCACCTTTTTTGGGTCCATCTTCAAGCCATCTCTTGAGATAACAAAATCCAAATGTACGAACTCTAATCTCAGAAATGTGCACTTCTTTACATTCACTAACAAATTTTCCTTTTTCAATTTCTCCAAGACACATCTTAGATGTTCCAAATTCTCTTTTTCTATTTGACTAAAAATCAGAATATCATCGAGGAAAAATATTACAAACTTACCGATGAAATCTCTTAAGACTTCATTCATTAATATCATAAAGTTATTGGGTGCATTTGATAGTCCAAATGGCATAACCAGCCACTTAACCCATAATTTGTCTTGAAGGTTGTCTTCCACTCATATCCTTCTCAAATTCTGATATGATGGTATGCACTTTTCATATATAACTTTGAGAACCATGTTTCCCCACTCAGGAAATCCATCACGTCATCCATTCTAGGTAATAGAAACCTATATCTTATTATTATGTTGTTAATGGCTCTATAGTTTGTACACATCCTCCACTCTCCATCCTTCTTTGGACTAAGTACTATTGGTACTACACATGGACTCAGACATTTTTGAATCAGTCTGTTATCCAATAGTCCTTGTACTTATGTTCTGACTTCCTCATTCTCTTCAGGTGTCAATCTGTATGCTTCCTTATTTGGAAAAATTTATCTAGGGATAAATTCAATGTGATGACTAATGTCCCTCTTCAGTGGAAACTCATTGGGAAAATCATCTACCACAATGTCACTAAATTCAAATAACATCTCCTTAACGTATTCAGGAACATCTGCAATACCAAACTTCATTAATACTACTGTAGGCTTTCATATTACAACATAGTTCAACTCTCCCTCATCAATTTCTTGTAAATACTCTTTTCCTGTCAACATTAAGACCTTAGGTGATCCTTGTCCTATTGTACATCCTTCCTACAAAGGAAGAAGAACATGTTTTGTCCCATCCTTCTCAAAGCTATAACAGTTCCTCCTACTATCATGTACTACCTTTTTATCAAATTTCCATGGTATCCCAAGAAGGATATGGCAAACATCCATGGGCATTACATCACATACAATTTTATCTTTATAGGTGCCTACTTGCAAATCAGTTTCACATTGTTCACTTACCACGATTTGATGTCCTTTATGCAACTGGGATACTTTGTATGGTACGGGGTGTTTTACCTTCTTCAAACTCATCCTCTCCACCATCTCCATGGGAACAATATTGTTAGTAATCCCACTATTAATCACCATATTCCAACACTTTCCTTTGACTTTACACATGGTCTTGAATAAGGCCTTTCTTTGAGCATGTTCGCTATTCTCCTTCTCAGGTTTCAGTAAGACATTGTTCATCATCAAATCCTCTCCAATCTATGATAAATTCTCAACCACTAGTAATTTTTCTTGTTGCTACTCATTTTGATCTACATAGGTTCCTATCTGTCCTATGTCTTCCCTCTCTGGAGATTCAAAGGATCTATGACCCAATTGGTTACATTTGTAACATCTAAAGACAATTTATTTTCCTCTTCCTCTATCTCTACCTCCTTGGTAAGGTCTTATCCCTATTGATTCACCTCCTTTATCTTCTTGCTCTTGTTTGTTTGAATTGTTGGGCTCTCCTTTTTGGGCTACAAACTTTCCTCTTCTAGTTGTTTTCCCTCTTCCTTTGGATGAACCTCTACCCTTATTGAAGTTCTTCTTTCTCAATAACTTTTATTCTGCTCTCAAGGCACATTGGTATGTCTCTTCCATTGTCCTAGGAGATATCATGTTGATATCATCCCGAATATAAGTTACGACCAAAGTTTGGAGAAGGAGAATGTAATGTCTCAAACGTTGATCTGCAGGAACGGTGGCTAAGGCTAGCTTCTCCACATGGGAATAGCAAAGTTTCGCATCAATAAGGTTTTGGCTCAAATAATATATGACATGCTAATGGAGCTCCTCATCCTCTTGAACCAAAACCATACCAACCGTCTCCTGAGACACGGCCACATAAATCAAGAATTCATGGCTATAGTTTGGTGGACTAAGCATGGGGGTTGTTTCTAAGGCTCTCTTAAGAGCATGGAAATACTCATGGGCTCATTCATCCTAGTAAAAAGGGGTGTCCTTCTTCAACAGTCACATAAATATTTTAGTCAAGTTGGCAAAATTAACCACGAACCTTCGCAAGAAGTTCACCATACCTTATAAACATTGAAGGTGTCGAATATTACGAGGGGGAGACAATTGACGTATTGCCTCAACCTTCAAGGGATCAAATCTAATACCCTCCTTGGATATGATGAATCCTAGTAAACGACCAACTGTCATGTAAAAGATCCACTTATGAGGATTTAAATGAACTTGATAATGATGACATCTTTCGAACACTAATCTCAAATGATAAGGATGACACACTCTCGAATGAGAGTGAGCAGCGAGATCATCCAAATATACTTCAATAACCGGTTTAAGGTCATGAAAGATTAAGGTCATGGCCCGCTGAAATGGAGCTTTGGCATTTTTAAGGCCGAAGGGCATCTTCTGATATGCAAAAGTACCCCAAGGACAAATAAATGCAATCTTGTGTTGATCCTTAGGCTTAATTTGTATTTGATTTAATCCAGAAAATCCATCCATAAAAGAAAATACCTCACTTCCTGCACACTCATCCAAAAATTGGTCAATAAATGGTGTGGAAAAACTATCCTTAGGACAGGCTTGATTTAAGTCACGAAAATCAGTACATATTCAGATCGCTACGTGCTTCTTATCCACCGGAACAATATTTGAAACCCACTCTGTCAAGGGAATGGGATAGATAAAACTAGTTTTAAGCAGTTTCTCTATGTCATCTTTAATGACGGGTGCTTTTCTAGGATTCATGGCATGCAAATGTTGTCGAACTGGTTTTTCATCCGAATAGGTCTTGATTTCATGGTCGACAATACGAGGGTCTATTCCTGGAGTTTCTTTGTATGACCAAGCAAAAATGTCATGAAACTCCTTAAACAACTTGGTATACTCTTTAATCTCATCGTGGGAACAACCCTTCCTAATGTATACATTCTCAATCTTACCAGGATCACGAGAAATATTGATAGGAATTGTTGGTGACAAGTTAGCCATGTTCCCATCAGCCATCTAGCCAGGAGAGTTTAATGGGACCATGAGGCTACCAATTTTCTCGCTAAGAATATCCCTAAGGTCATCACACTCCAAACGATCAAGCTCGGGAAGGAAATACGATCGATGGTGAAAATATTCCCAAGGTTGCTCAACCCTAGACATGGCCTCAAGAATAGCTTCATCTAACGAAAAAACATCATCAAGGAAGTCATGAGAGTGAGATGACTCTATTTCCCATGCAGGGAGCACATAAGGGTCCTCCTCCTCCGTCTGCGAAGAGGAAGGACTAGGCTCTGCAACATGATCAAGATTCACTTGATATGCCACCATTGTTTCAGGAAACAGCGTGTTTGTCTCAATAGGCATACTTACAGTACTCGGTGAAGGAAGAATCCAAGGATATTCCATATGAGTAGTGTGAAAAGATATCGAATTTGATGAGGATGAAGCCCCACCAAGACTAAACCCAATCATAAGAATGGGTGCAAGACAACTAAAGGTTCCCATAAGAGAAGGATACATACCCACACCCACATTCTCAGTTTCCAACCGAGAATGATCGATAATCAAGATAGAGGCTCCCGATGATGCATTGAAACTTGGATTATGGAATGAATTTTGATAAATAGTAACAATATTCCCATTAAATGGAAAGCATACCACTCGAAATAGGGAAAAAGCTACGTCTTGCATACTGTAATGATCCAATTCCTACCCAACAAAATATTGTAGTCAAGGGGCACATCAACCACCTCGACCTCGATCGCGATGGTCTTCTCTACCAATTGGACCTTTAGAGAAGGAAGTACACCGTGCAGCCGAAATGATCTACCATCAAAATATGTCAACATGTTGGCAGACTGAGACAACGTGGGAGAACCTAAGCCCTTCCAACAAGACAAAGACATCACGAAAGCAAAAACGCCTTCATCAATGAAAGTACGCATGATGGTGTTGTTGAGACACTCTACATGAATCAAAAGAGACACGTAGTAAGGCAAGAAAGGCTGTACTCCCATGGTTTCAAATTTGATAATGGAAGAAGAGATATCGTCACTAACCCCAAGAGCAGACAACAATGATTTCCTATGTGGAGGACAAGTCTGAAGCACTTCTAATGCGGACATCGCATAAGGAGTCTGGCCCAAATCCTCGACAACTGAATAGTTCTGGGTGTCTCAGGAATTAGGATTATGCCCCAAACGCTTCAAGGCTCCCTTAGGAATGCAAGGTGTAGCTTCAGGTTTATCTGTAGGCTTTTAAATTCACAAAGGGCTGTCGGGTGGGGAAGGTTCTTTCCCAAGGTTTGGTTGTGATGAACCATAATCATTCGCACGTGTCACAACATTAGCACCTCTCACCATGTTGATGCAACTGTGACCACTAGTGGCCTCCGACGATTTTTGAGTTCCACCAGATGCACAACCAGGATCAACGGTCCTCGAGTTCATATTTTGATTACTAGGAAAAGGATTAGTAAACACAGTTGGGCCCTGTGCTATGAAATTTGAGGCATCCTCCATACGAGGGCACAAGTGAGTGAGGTGATCGTACTTACACAACTTATAAGGAAACTTCACATTACATTTAGGCTGCTTGTCCCCCCAGCATTATTCATGTTCTTGTCATTATTATTAGCATTTTCATTTTTATTCCCACCCTTACGATATTTATTTCCTTTTTTCTTATTCCTTCCAAGCTACTAGTTTCCTTTTGGGTTTGACGTTTGCGTAGAGAGTACGCTTGTTGATTCAGTAGGTTGAGACGAAGTCGTATCTTGTTTCGATGTAGGCTGGTTAATCGATAACTGGCTCACTTGTTTTGTAACCGAGTTTGTAGGTTTGGTACTTGTGGAGCCGACAATACCATCGGCATGTGGCCTAGGTTTGATCTTGGGGTCAAAATTGGATCTTGGAGAATTCAGGATAATCTCATACAAAAGCCCCTATTGAGCATAAATCAAATCCAACTCTTGAGCCCTAAAGATAGCTTGGTCCTCGTTTTGAACTCTGGATGTAGAAACATCCTTCACAATGTAAGGTAACAATTACATGAGGAACCACTCAAGAAGAAACTCTGGTGGTATAAAGGCTTTAATTAATCATTTTTATCTATGCCACTCTTGAATATGATCTGAAATGTGGGTGTCTTTGTCTCACCAGAAGGTCGACAAGAGTTTGGTACCGATGTCGTAACATATGGGTAGCTGGAAATGATTAAGGAAAGTCATGGAAAAGGTCATCAAACGTAGCATAATCCCCCCCGGTAACTCTATATACCATTTTGCCGCAGGACCCATGAGGGTGTGTTGAAATAGCCTCAAACAAATGGAATCATCATGTATGTAATTGGAAAAGCACCAAAGGTGGAAAGTGGTGACATGCTCACCAAGATCTTCATTGGCCTTACCTTCAAACTTGGGAATGTCCGAAGGAATCTTGGTAGGGACTGCTGGCCATGTCGGATTATGAGACATGGGATCATTCATCAATATCGACAAATTAGGTAAGTTCAAAATCGCAAGGAAAGGGAGCCTAGGTTAAGCCAGTCAATTCCACACTCCCTGGTAGTGCTAATTCATGTAAGTTTCATTACTATAAATACCATGGCCTTGGCCATAATAAACTCCTCCCATTTGACCCATGAAGGGCTGCATGGAAGCATTGTGATGTGGAGTACCTTGATTATGAGGTGCTACAAAGCCATAATTAGAAGAGTAAGCGAGTTGTTGATACCCGTACCCATATGGTTGATAGTTTTGTCCATACTGCAGTCCATAAGAATTTCCATGGGAAGCTCCATAAGGTGTTCCATGAGATGGTCCATAGTTAGGTATATGGGAAGCCCCATGAGCTGGAACATGAGACGATCCAGAAATAGGTACATGGCCTGCTGACACAACAGGAGGCACTCAGCTCTGTGATACTATCGTGTTAGCAGTAATGGAACAAACATGGCTAGTAGCAATATTCCGACCCGAAGGCCCACATGAGTTAGGGGGAGGATGGGTCATTAAAAAAACATTCAAAGGAATGGGGTTCAAAGATGATGGGACATGTGAAGGAATGTAACTGGTGTTCCCAATGTTCACACATCTGGGTTTTGGTATCCAAATAGGGTTACTAACACTAGGCCTAGGATGAGCATGTGAAGATGCCTCCACCACAGGGATGGAAGGTGCAATGTGACTAGTGCCTGCAAACCTCTCGTCTTACCACTACCCCACTACCAACCTATTGCTAAGCTTCATAAATAATTTTACTCTACCTTACAGAAAAACTCCTCGGCAACAGCGCCAAAAGTGTTGGGCGTTATAATGTCTTAATTAATCCACCTATTCTTTAATTATCAACCGAGGTTGGTAAACTTTGAGTTGACACAAAATATATGCGAAGGTAGAGGGGTTCTTATGGTGACGTAGAAATATTATCACAAACAAAAGATCGAAAGATCTTTCAAAATGAAAAACCGAGTCAAACTCCTAAAAATTCAATAATTAAAGTAATTAAATTAGGACAGAATAATAAACTAAACAATTGATAATAAACGATTAACTACTCAAATGGAAAACTAAGGTACAAGGAAGACTTAACTTATAAGCAACTAGAAAACTTAATAAGAAAAGCAAGTAGAAAACTTGATAAAAGAAGCAAGTAGAAAACTTAATAAAGAAATATCTTTAGGTTATGTCCTACAAGTTCTTTCAACAATAACACAACATAAAAGAGACAACCTAAAAACATACTAAGGAAAACACATATAACACTAAATATCACATGCAAACAACTAAGTCAATCTAAAAACATAAATACAAAATAATATAGTAGTAAAACATCATCAACAATAATATTCAAGAAACAAAAACAACTTGACACACATTCAAGGAAAAAAGAGAAATAAGGAAAAATAATAAAACTTCAAAAAATAACCTAAAACAATTAGATTTTAATTTTAATGTTAAATACAACTAACATTTAAATACAACAGTCAAAACATAATTTAGACATCAACAAAACAGAACTAAAAACAATCTTAAAATACATAAAAAAACACTAAAAATAGAACTAAGGGTTGAATGACAGATTGAACTGTGGGTCTGAAAGGGGTGGTTGAATGACAGACTGAACAAGCTATCCAAATGACAGTCTGCACAATTAAAATGGTAAAAACTAACCTAACTGAGCTAATCTTTAGCTGAATTCATGCATATGTAATTCTAATGCATAAGACAATAAATAAACCTACTTATTAAGCAGATCTAATCAGTAAGATAAACTTAAACGAATTCATGTACATAAGCATAAAGAAACCATTTCATATTAAATTGGAATGTAAATTGCATAAACTGATAATTAAAACAGAAAAACAGAACTAAATCTACTTAATTGGATAAACAACAATCTATTAACTTGTAAATAAAAACAACAACAAACTCAAAATAAAGTGACTAAAAACAAAACTAGAAACAAACTATGCGTGCAGTTAATTATCTAATTTAGAAATAAAATTACATTACAGAAATAAAACAGACTATGAATTAAACTAGCTACAACAGGAAAAAATGAAAGAAATAAACAAGAAAGAAACCTCTGGTTGATGAGGGGCCCTCTCAGCAATCAGGGGTGACGCTTGGCTAACTTCTACTCAAACGCAATCTTCAACAGCAATTCATACAACTCTTTATTCAGATGGTGGAACAAAATACAATGTTCAAGAGTAAATTACAACAAGAACTCTTCTCTCCTAACTCTTCTAACTGACTGATTTTCTAGCTAACTGAGCCCTCTCATAGAGGTTGCTATATATAATGATTTACAAGGATGAGCAAGTCAACCCTTCAGAGGTCGACTGCTCTCCAAATTTAGTCGATCTTAAAGGCGTTTAACTTATCACAATCCAACGCACAGGAATCTCCCTTATTCAGTGCGAATAGTATTCAAAGGTGGCGCACAGGCTTCTCTTCAGCATGAATGATCTTCATAGGTGGTGCACAAGTTCCTTCCTGAGCGTAGCAGGTGACTGATGGCGAACAGAGGAGAGCATAGTGGTGAATCTTCTAGGGTGTGAGTTCAATGCATCAATCCAGCACATGGATGGTTGATGTGGTGGCGAGCAAAGGAGAACGCAGGCTGGCAAGTATCTAGAACAAAGCTTCATCACCAGACGTGTGGATAACCAGATCGTTTGCAGCAGTTTCACATTTTAAATGCCTAGAGTTAATTCTCAGAAGTGCGCAGTTTGTTGGGCGATCTGGACGGAGAGCTCAACGAGAGGCTGAGCCGTGAGCTTGATACGTTGGGCGTCGATCTAGAGCCAACGAAGTGTATATTTGTTGGCGTGCTTCAAGACTGGAGTATGCTACAACAAATTTCAACATCTGGAAAACCACTAGTAAGTTTCATGCAACGGGTTGGATGACGAGTTGGACATGTTGTGCAAAGGCACGCTGAATGTGTTTTGTTTATTAATTTATCCCAAAAAGATTATAAAATCTGCAAACAATAGTATAAATCAGTTAACACATCAAATGCATTTTAATAATGTCGATTTTAATTAATAAAACCATAAAAATATGATAATAATAAAATATTTCATATAAACCTTAAATACACTCATACCTGAGGCTGAATAATGATCTGTGTGTCATAAAATATACATAAGATAATAAAATATTTGTTTGAATGAATAATTTAACTACCAAAAATGATAAAAAAAATACTAGGATCAACAGGAAGCCAAAGGATTCATCCAACCAATTCAAGAAATTATTTTTCTTAGTGGGGTGATGGGGCTCTATCTCTCTACCCATTTTTATCCTAAACATGCCAAGCTTATGCAAGGAGACTTGCATACCTGGCCTCCAATCAACATAGTTGAAGGGTTTAGGGATCTCGGGTATAAGAGCTGAAGAATCCATCAATATTTTTGTTGATCAGTTAATTCCTCAACAAGCTACGCTGGTACCTGGAAGTAACACTTCAAAAAACAAAATCAATTCACAATCATGTTAGTTCAATCCTTCCACCTCAACATGTACGCTTTCTCAGGGTCCATCACACCTGCAGAGACTTATATGGACAAATCTAGAGTTAGCAAGGAACAAACTGCAAGAATTATATGGAAACTCAACTGCTTCTAATGTACAATGGAGGTCATACAGACTTGCTGCTAGCCTGAACAAGTCTCTAACACCATGTTTGAATTATTTAAAGGTATAATTGTGCAGTGGAATAGTAAGAACAAGGCTCTGGTGTAAATGAGTGCAATTGAAAGGTTTAATTGTGCACTGGAATAGTAAGAATAATGTACACTGAACAAGACAAATTTTAGAGAAAACTGATAAGAATTGATCAATAAATTGCAACATTAATATTCATTAATTCCATCACTATAAAACAGTGTTACAATAAGGAGAATTTGAATCATGTGGGTAAGATTCGAATCTACCAACTCAACCTGACTGACTAGCTAACTAAGAGTGTCTAAATCACCGCATCGGAGCCACTAGTATAACTATGCATAACTAAATCAATCTGACAATCAATTAAAATAGTTAAACCAATTAAACTAACAAGATAGGTGAAAAAAGGCACCATTTCCCCATGCATCCATGCAAAACTGGATCTAGAATAGCTAAGAGTGATCTAACTGAATGTAACTGGAGGTTGACTCATCATAACTGATTACCTACCACAACCAAGTGATGGAGGTTGCTAGTGGCACTCATAGCAGCTCCTAAAATGTAGGGAATGGTCTTAGAGGAACTTAAACTCATGCATGAACATGAAACAAGTGGAATTTAACCTCTATATGTGTTCCCCTTACTCCAGTACAATAACAATGTCTCCTTGTGCTAGACAATATGATCAATAGACTATATATGGACAAGGGAGGATTATAATAATCCTAACACTTTGTTCTTCTCCTAACTCTATCCTCAATAAATGATCAAGTCCTACATTCAACCATCCTATTTTTACAATAATATTGAAATAAAATTATTGGAATAGTAACAACCATTGACAAATATTTCCCCACAACACAGGCTTGTTATCCAGGTATTTCAATGTTGAGTGATCCGTAAACATTTGTAAATGGCATCCTAATAGATAGTGGCAGAATTTTTGTAATGCATACACCATCGCCAATCCTTCCCTCTCTTTCGTTGTGTAGTTTCTCTATGTGGTAGATAGCTTCCGACTTGTAAACGAAATCAACTGGTCGATTTCTTCTTCCCTTGGCTGAGCCAATACTACCCCCAATGCGACTGATGAAGCATCGACATGAATGTGGAACTCCTTTATCTAGTCTTGAGACTAATGTTGTTGTTGTGACCACCTTCTGCTTTAGATTTTTGAGGCTCCTCTGGCACTCATCGTTCCATTCGAACTTCTCATCCTTCTTCAACAACTTCTCCATTGGCGTAGTGATCATTGTGTATCCTCTTATGAACTTCCGATAATATCCGGTGTGACCCAAATTTGACCTTAGTTGTTTTACTATAGTAGGTGTCATTAAGTCAACTATTATCGCAAGCTTGGCAGGATCGACCAACATACCTTCCTTACACACAGTGTGTCCCAGCAGAATCCATAATGGAGCGCAGAATACATGCTTCTTCAGATTTAATGAAATATGATGTTGTCAACACCTTTCCAGTATCAGTCGAAGATTCATAGTATGGTATTTAAGCAGGCCATAAATAGTCTAATCGTCCATATAGACTTCCAAGAACTTATGAATAAAGTCCTTAAACGTTGCAACAATTATCCTAGAAAACAATTGTTGGTGCATTCTTGAGACCAAATGGCATCACCGTATACCGAAAACATCCTCACTATGTTACACAAGTGGTTTTGTGTCTATCCTCTTTCACTACCCATATTCGGTGATAGCACGAAAATCCATTTGTAAACGAATAGATTTCATGACCTATGACTCATTCTAGTACTTCAATAGTAAACAATGTTGAAAACGAATCGTGAATACTCACATCATTCAAATTCCTAGAGATCGACACAGTTTCTGATTTCTCCTGTCTTTTTGTGTCGCTCCACCATTGGAATAATCCATTATGAACCTTTGAGTGGTTCAATAATTCTAGCATCCATCATCCACTCTAATTCTACTTTGACACACTCCTTGTACCTCGGATCCAGCTTATACAGTCACTACTTAATCAGTTTTTTGTCACGTTTAAGCAGAACCCTCATTTCTCCCAAGTCGCCAGAAATCCCCTTCATCTGAGAGAACGTAGTCGAGAAGAAGTCCTGAAATTCATGTAGCATATCAATGACTTTCCCCATCATCGAATCGTCCTAGTAATCTCCAATTACTAGTGAACTTTGGGTCCTCTACTGTCTCGATGTTAACCTCTTCAGTTTCAGCGACTGCTTGGATTTGTTGCCTGGTACTTCTGGAGCTACGATATCATGAATTTCCTATGATTCTGGGATATCGATAGCTCTTGGATCATCTACATCATCCAACTCTCTTGATACGTTATAGCATGTCATCATCGTCTCTGGTGTCATCATCCACTGTGGTTCTGTTGGTAACTCAACTGGAATGATTTCGAATGCTTTGTCACGGATGTCCTGTAGTGCGCTATGGTTGAATGGATTATCATTCGCAAAGCTAAAAGTATGAATGAATATGGAAGTCATTTCTTCCCATGTTTTAGTTTCCTTGTGCAACTCTATAGAGACATACCACCTCTGCGGTATCTCGTCCAACGTATGAACAAATGCATGGACCCATTCTTCTTATGCCAAGATTGATGAATTTTTACTATCACTGAGCTATTGTAGATGTGCAAGTCTGATCCAAATGTCTATTTGAAGTTGATTCATGGTTCTTTAATCATTATTTTATTGTATATGGATGACCTTTTGATCACAGGAAGTTCCAAGAAATAAATTGCCTCTTTGAAGAGTGCAATGAACCATGCCTTCTCTATGACTGATTTGGGATTGTTAAGCCAATTTTTTGGGCTTGAAATTTCTCAATCAGATCTTATAATCAAGGTACATCAGTCCAAGTATTCTTTAGATATGTTGAATAAGTTCACAATGAAGGATTGCAAGTCAAGCAAGACTCCTTTCCTTTCAGGATTTAAGCTTGAAGAAGTGCAATAAACTCCATTGGTAAACAACACACTCTATAGGAAGTTGGTTGGTTGTCTTCTTTATTTGACTCATACTCGACCTGATATATCTCATCCAGTGTGTGTGTCTTCCAAACACATGGATCAGCCTCATGAAACCCATTGGAGGGAAGCAAAGAGAATCGTAATCTTTGTACAAGAAACAAAATATCATGGGATTCACTATGTTGCACTGTCTAGCCTAGAGTTAGTTGGTTTTACTGACTCTGATTGGGAAGGTGAAAACACTAATAGAAAATCAAATTCTGGATATGTGATTATGCTTGCAGATGGACCAATCAGCTAGTCAAGTACGAATCAAAGTGAAATTGCACTTTCATTTACAAAGGCATAATACAGAGGAGATGTGAATGCAGCTACTCAATGTTTATGATTGCAAGGAATACTTGGAGAGTTTGGGATCAAGCCAGATTATTCTACATTCATCTATTGTCAAAACCAGAGTACCATTCGTATCTGAAGTGATCTAGTACTGAGGCAACGAACCAAACATATAGAGATGCATATGCACTACATCATAGGACTTGTGCATGGTGGGGTCATTTATCTTCTCTATTGCGCATCATCTGAGCAAACTGCAGACATCTTCACCAAGGTGTTTTCTGAGAAGACTTTCAGCAATCTCAAATCACTACCAGAGATAGCTGATCATGCAGTGAATACTTATTGAATAAAATATTTCTTAATATTTGTTCATGTCCATGTTTAAAAGAGGATTTCCCCCTTGTGGTTTTTCCTCTTTCCTTCTTTGTATGGACAAGCAGTATGTAAAGGGTGACTAAGCCTTGTTGCTAGGGCCTATCTCTTTGATATTTTTCTGATATTGTACATAAATTTAGGATTAATAGGGGGTGTTGGAATAATCAAAACCCATTCTAATACTTATGATAAAATAATTAATCGTTTTTATTAATTTTCTAAGTCCTACACTATCTAGTTTGCACCCAATTCCATTTCTTAGGCCAAACTTGCCAAAAATGCCTCTTGGAGAACTTTGGAAAGATTCTGGATAAGAGTATACCAACTAACAAACTACCTATTTTAGTAAGTGTGCATTCCTTCCTTATCCGTAGTTTCCAACTTTTCTGTAGTTTTAAGGAAAAATCTAAACCTAGTTTTAAGGTAGTCTGCCTTGTTTTTTGCAACAACTCGCCCCGCTTCTTTTACTCATATAAAAGCATGATAAAGTCCACTTTCTATCACTTATCAACTATAACTACTCATTCATCAAATTCATGATCATATTGACTAGTTTGGAAAGTGCTTTATGCACCTATGGGGGATTTTGACTAGTTTAGTAAGCTTGCTTTTGTATTGATTCGAATAACATTTTTGAACTTTAGAATCCTTTGAGTATATGCATGGATAGAATCCTACATATATTTAATGATGGATGGTGTAAATTAATAAAAACAACATCTTGTGTAATTCAACTAATTTAGTCTCCATTTGAGTGTTTCTTGAATAGTTTTCAAGCAATTTTGTGAGTTCAATTGATCTCAGCTTGGGATTATTTTCCACAGAAGGGCCAATGTATTTATTAAATTCCATGACAACATAGGATGGAAACTTACTAGAGGGATAGATATAGGTGTGTATACAATTTGCGTGACCACTCTAAGTGCACCATTGACTAGTATTGATTGGACCCATAAATTGCAAGATTTCTAGTTGATGGTCATCATCTTGTTGTGCATTTGAACCATTAGTGAAATTTGTGACAGATTTTGCAATAGGCATAACCAATGCTTAGAGAATGTATGTGTTATGATTGTTTGTAAGAATGTCCACTGCAAAGAAATGTATTGCTATGTCAAAGTTTGAACGTCTAGTTGACAAGAATATCTTAGTCCAAGATTGAAGGAGGTTTCAATATTCTAAGGTTGGTGTAGCATTGTGGATTTTTTTCAATAGCTATCGAAAATGAAGTTGGGTGGAATCCATGCCCCTTCGACGGAATATTTTTTTCAAAATGATGATAGTGGTAAAGTCTTTCAATGAACACTTCCCTGGAGTTGCTCCTGCATATAGAGGTCTGTCCATCAAAGCTGGGATTTGGCCCAAATCACTGACAAGAATGATTGAATGGTTGTGAAATCAACAATTGTTTTACTATGGAAAACACTCACGCAAGCGACTCCCAATTTGAACAAACAATTTAGGTCCTATGAAGCTCATATCATCAATGAGAATGTATTGAATATGTTTCATCTCTTCTTGGAACAACAATAGGGCTTGTCCCTGCAAAGGATTGGTGTCCTTTATAGGAATTTGGAGCTGACATGTATAGTTGTTGCATGTATGGTAAACGTTGAACAGCAGTAGTGGTGAGGAGAATTAGTGGGCTAAGGAAAGAGGTTGCTTGAGAAGATAATGTTTTTTTATGTTGCTTATAAGGTAGGATTTACTTGTGCATGCAGTTCCTTGGATGATTATCCTCAATGGATTGTTAGTTCCTTGAATTTGTGAATGTTGTAAGACAATGTCAAATGCAATTTGTTGACTATGAGATCATGTATTTGTCGAAGTAGGAAAGGGAGCGTTGTCTTGTATTACTTCCCCATTCCTTTGGTTGTAGTCAATGTAATTTGGTGCATTATCCCTCTTGGTCTTTGGAACAACCCTCTATTATAGAATTTGTTCCTCAATAGAATTATATTATTGTTTCAAAATATGGATCCAAATCTTAGTACAAATAACATAAAATACGACAAGATGTCACACACCTTATCTTTAGCAATAAGAATTTCATGTTTCCACTTTCCTTCCTCTTGTTTTCTTTATCTCAATCACTCATTCAACCAAATTATTTTGAACTAAATCCATATTCATTTTTCTTTGGATCACACTATCAACTTAAGATTGTTGAATGCCCATTTAGAGCTAAGGATATTCTTGATGCAGATGTGGACAAACTAAATGTCTAAGTATTTTTTGCACCATCTTCTGGAGTTGACCTTTCTACATGTAAATGAACTAACTAAGTGCTAAAACCTTGAAGTTGTGTTCTCTTTCTTTCCTCATGCTAGGCTAAGGGACCACCCAAAGAACCCATGCTAAATTACAATTGACTTCAATATGTCTCAAACACTATTTAGCATAGCTTTCACCTAACCTTATATCTTTATCCAAACTCTTTATTACTTTCCTTTAGTTATTTCATTGCCCTCATAAAACTAAGAGACCCAAGAATCTATCACAACTACCTCCTCATCTTCTTAGCAAACACTCCAAACATTATAAACAAAATACCCAAGTATTTCCTCGTGTAACATATCTCCATGTTGCAATTATTTTTAAGGTTACTATTTCATACATGGATGCTAAGTGGCATTTATTGATTCTCCAAATTGTAAAGTCATCAAATTATGTTTTTTTCTTCTCCTTCTGCTCATGATTATTCTTTAAGCTTTAATTATAGGTCATTTTCTAACGAACATTTTCTTCCCTTGGTACACCTCCTCTTAAACGTGAATCCATTGATCTTGCTGCGAAGACTCAAAACGTGAATCCATTGATGAGCCCAAAATACATACTTGGAAGATTGTTGGTTCTTTATAATTTTAATGATTCATCTTCTTCTTTCCAAACTCGTCGTCATTTTTATTGGCACTTTTCCTATCACTGATCAAGACTCAGATCCAAAACCTTCCCTGAAGCATTCTTTGTTATTCTTTGTTGGAAAATGATAACTGAGATTTATTCTGCGTATTATTCCTCGTTATCGCTCAATTTTTTTGTTGGCACCCTTATCGCTTTAAGAATCAGCAAAACAATTGCGGTGTAGACTGCTATATCAGTAATAGTGGTGTCGATTGGTTCGTATTCGAATTCTTGATCCGGTCTTTACTCAGTCGTTCAACAAGTTCTTTGTCGGTTCTTGAGTGACTTCAAATTATAACGTTATACTTCAGCACACCAATTCCACAGAGCACCTTATCGGTTTCCTATTTTCTGTGCAAACGATTGCCTCAAATGCCTACGAACAGTTTAGTGGAAGGAGGATGACTCCGAAAATATACGGCGACTAACATTGACTTTTTCCAAGTTTTGCATTGACCGAATTAGAACTAACATAGACGGAGGCAGTGATCAAATTTGAAGGGTAGGTCTTAATTTCAAATGGTAAGATGAATGGTAATATATGTAATTGTATTTTAATTGACAAGTATAAATTATCTAAATTTTTCATAATATATTATTGTTTTAATTTTTTATAATTTTTAATAATTGAACAACTTTTAATATTTATATGAAAAAATGATATATTTTTAACAAAATTTATTTTGAATAAATTAAGTTGTCATATGTGTATCATTAATTGTATACTATGTCTTAACCATATTGAAGCATCAACGTGCAATCCAAGCTTGAGAGATCTAAGAATGATAAGGAATGGGCACCTAATAGAAAAATAATACACAACTCAAAAAACATTAAAACAAAATTCTTACATACCAAGCAAGTTAACAATGCTAGCATAACGAGGGTAAGGGCATTAAATCTTTTTGTTCAAGAGTTGTCGTGAAAGCATACATGTATGGGATGAGGGGAAATGGAATGAAGCCTAAGTCAATTGAATCCTTGCAATTGAGTGCATGTTTGAGTCTCAACAATCCGCCTTTCAAATTGAACTAAAATACCAAAAGAAGTTTATTAATGGCTAGATTTGAGAAAGTTCTAAGTGTGAGTAATTAAGGGCTCGGGGTTCGAAAATTTGTTGTGTTTTGTACAAGTCTACGATTCAGTGAATCGACAGTCACATGTAGTAATTTAAGTTATTTAATTAAAACATCTAATGCATATACCTCTATGTCGAAACAGTTTTCCATGCCGATGTAGGCCACTACCCTCTTTATTGTCTTACCAAAAGGCATGATAATGAGGAAGAAGACCTAAAATTATGGACTTCACCTTCAAAGAATGCCTTGCAATCACATTTGTAAGGAGTTATAGGAAGATCACAACAATCCAACGTGTCAAATGTTAGTTGATAGTGTTAATTAAAGACTTATATGGTAAATTTAATATAAGAGTTACTTATACTTGTCTCTTACTCTTTGCCTCTTGACACATTTAATATTTTATGGTTGCCTCAATGCCTTGACCCAATCTATATTATAAGGTGAGGATGTGCATGCATAATAATTGTTAGTTATGACTATGAGATGAGGATTTTAAGGGAAGAGGAAGTAAAGACAAGTAATTTTTAAATGTATTTTGGTGGGGTCGAGGAAAATTGTGAGAAACCACAATATTTGGAAGGACATAGGGATATTACATCACGTTCATGCCACCCATCAAATTGAAGAGTATTCTTGAGCCAACAATTGTTTTTTTTATTTTAGTAAAATCATTGTTTCTCCATATCGTGTGCCCTATGACACTTCTCTATAGCAAATGCATAAATCGACCTCTGAATAGTTTGTGATCCTAGCTACATGTCATTATTTGTATTTGCATGACATCGAGTGTTGTTTATAGCTATCATGAGTCCATGATATTCATGCAAGAAATGAAGTCTTATAGAGGAGGACTCATCAAACCGACCTTTTGAATTTCATTTTGACGAAAAAAGAGTGGACATTGGTAGCGAGGTTCACATAGGTAGTAGCCACAAAGTTTTGAGCTTGTTTCAGGCCTAGTAGTAGACTAGTAGTTATTTTTTGTTATAGTCGTAGTTGTTGTCACATTTTCACACTTTAGATTGCAACCTCAAGTGACTCGAGAGTCCAAGTTGTTAGATTTTTATCATTTAAGCAATATGATCTTAGGATCTTATCTGAGAGAATAACATGCACAACAATAAACATAAGAGACAGGAGACACAAAGAATTTTCCTCGGGAAAACCATAAAGGAGAAAACCCCGCAACTTCCTTAGAGATAGAATGAGCACCAATGGAAGCAATAAAACCCAAAAACATAAAGATGATCTCCAACAACTTGTTCTCTCTCTCTCACTTGAGAGAACTTCTCCTCTCTCACTCATGCACCACAATGAGTGAGTGTGTGTGTGATAAATAGAGAGGCTCACTCTCTATTTATATTCTTTCGTTCACTTAATGTCCACTTCAACATGTCGGCCCCACTTAACAATTACTTACTAGGGCCAGTATATCTAGGAGAGTCTAATAACCCTAGTGCCCCACAACTGTGAGGACTTTGACCTTCAATCAACAAGGAGGGTTAACCTTAACTCAATTGTGGGGACTATTTCCCTGACTTACAATGGAAGGTTGACCTCAATGACTTTACATGACTTGTTTAGATTATTGAATCTCCTGATCGAAACATCAGGGCATGACATGACTCAATTACATTACAGATACTTCTCGAAATAAACATCGAGGCACAATACATAAGATATACAAGTGAATACATTCTGAAGTTACAAATACATCAACACTCACTCTTAACTAGGAAGGTATTCTCTCGACACAATTTATCAATACAAGTATTCTTCTCTGTATCATCTAGATCAACATCAAGTCATCTTCATCTTCAAGTCTGGATCTGAATCATCACTGGATCTGGATCATCATTGTAATTGGATCATCATTAGATCTAGATCATCACTTGATCATCATCACTGGATTTGGATCATCACTAGATCTGGATCATCACTGCTGGATCATCACTGGGTCATCATCACTGGTGCTATCTAATTTCTACTCATCACAGGAAGTTCTATAGAGCCAACCCTTTTTCATGCAAGTTGTAGGCCTAGCCTCTATGTAGGTCTTTATCTTCTTCGACACTTATATCTGACCATATGTCAGAAAGGCCCACCTAACACTTGCATCTGACCATGGGAGGAACACATCCACCACCATGTCAGAAAGGCATGTCCAACACTCACATCTGACCATGGCAGGAACACATCCAAGAACCATGTCATAAAGGCCCAACACTTACATCCGACCATGGTAGGAACACATCCAAGAACCATGTCAAAAATGCCCAACACTTACATTCACCAGCATGATAGGACACACCTACTATCATCTGTGGAAGGGCCCAACACTTACAACTATCAGCATGATAGGACACACCTACTATCATCTGTGGAAGGGCCCAGCACTTACAACCATCAGCATGATAAGACACACCTACCATCATCTGTGGAAGCGCCCATCACTTACAACCAGTGGCATGGTAGGACACAACTACTACCATTCATGTAAGGGATTTGCACTTACATTTGACCATGCGAGGAACCAATCTAGCATACATGTCAGAAGGGCTCTCAGTGCTAGGCTGAGTATTCCTGGTAACTGATCAGGTTCCTCCATTCTCCCAGAGAATGGCCTCTTAGCACTAAGCTAAGTATTCCTAGTAACTGACCAGGTGCCTCCATTCTCATAGAGAATGGCCTCTTAGCACTAAGCTGAGTATTCCTCGTAACTGACCAGGTGCCTCCATTCTCCCAGAGAATGGCCTCTCAGCACTAATCTGAGTATTCCTAGTAACTGACCAGGTGCCTCCATTCTCATAGAGAATGGCCTCTTAGCACTAAGTTGAGTATTCTTGGTAACTGACCAGGTGCCTCCATTCTCCCATAGAATGGCCTTCAACACTTATATCTGATCATGTGGGAACACATCCCTCAATCACATCAGAATGGCTCTGCACTGATCATGTGGTAACACAATCCACAATTACATCAGAGCATCTTTGCACTTACATCTAACCATGGAAGGAACCAATCCTCTCACCATGTCAGAATGGCTCATGGAATCTTCACTTCCCCTTGGAAGGAATCTCGATCTGGAGAACACCAAGCTTCTCCCTAAAGTACTCAAACTTCACTCTGGCCATTTCTAGCATAGAATCACATCAGGGCTGATTACGTCCAAGGATAACCTGGGAGCTTTTCCAGGACCGATTACATCCGAGGACAACCTACAGGACCTATTACATCTGATCAACCTACGAGCTTCGCCAAGATTTATGCTCAGAAAACCTATCTTACTGGTTATGCTAGAACTCCCTCTTTCGAGAGATCTCGATCTAGATCACTGCTCCTTTTGCATCACACAAAAATGCAAGTCAAATCAACCAAATCAAATAGTAGTTTTCAAAAGAAACATACTACCTCCCAAATAGCAAGGGGGAACATCTTTTGCCTTGGTTGTACTCAGTTCCACGCAAGACTGCTTCCTGCTGCCTCTTCAGGATATCTACTGCATACTTCCCTTGTCCCAGGGAGATTCCATCTGCATTATGCCACACCTCCATGCTTAGAAAGTAGTGCATCATATCCAAGTCCTTCATCCTAAACTTGGCAGCAAGTATCCTTCTTGCAACTCTAGTGAGTTCCTCTTTTCCTGTCAGGAACAAGTCATTGACATGTAACAGGAGCATCACTGGTCTTCCGCCTTCAACCTTAAAGTAAAAGTAAAGCCTAGAGTCATCAGTAATATGTCCATCCTATTGTACCATGTTGAACCTCAAGATCTTCTACAATCACTCTCTCTGAAGTGGAGCATCATTCTCCCTCTGTCTTTCGTACTCTATGCACTGAAACATTCTGTACCAGAGTGACAAGTAGCTTCTTCTACTACTAATATTCTATGTATCCATCTAGGGTCACTGGATACCAAGATCCTTTATCTTGAAAATGTTCTTCTCGCACCCATCTGTGAACTTGTCATCCTCTATAGGCTTTCATCTTCAACCTTGTAGAAAAGGTTAAGATCTTCATCACTCTAGGTGATCTTCAAGCTCCTCATGTATGTGTTATCCCATCGGTGTCTTTTGAGCTCATACAAGGCATTCTTTAATTTGCACACATGAGTCTGCTTGTTATGTGTCTTAACTTCTGGTGGCTGCAAATGTCTCTTCGTAGTCTATGCCTTCTTTCCGTGAGAAGCCTCATGCTACGAATCATGCCCTGTATCCCACGATGTTTCCATCTATTGCATGATGGAACTACGAACTTCCCTTCAGGTCTCGATACTGCATCCTAGACATCATTCTTCAATTTGTATTATTAGAGTGAATCTTGAATTGTCGTCACTTCTTCTTTGGAACAAGTCTTGTCCTTCTTTTCTTGTAGGCAATTGTACACAATCCTTCCTACAAGTCAAATGCACCAGTTGTATGATTAGAAACATTTCATAATGCATATTCATAATGGTAAAATATTATGCATAAATATATAATCATGCAACTATTTTAGCCAATACAACATCCATCCATATCTCATGGAAACTTTCTAGATGCCTTCCATCTCTACCAAGACAACATTGAGATTGTGCACTAATCCAATATGTCAGCACAGAGGTTTCATTCTAGATAAGTAGCAATGGAGAGTTGTATAGCACCATAATCTACTTACCCATCACATGCATATTAGTAGTATACTATCATCCATAATACATCAACTGAATATAAACAAATGTAGAACAAAATAATATCATGAAATGACAATTGAATACTTATCTTTATTTATTTCATGGGTAGACTCTTTCTTGAGCTTCATCATCTTCTTCATTCATAACAACATCATTTCTTATCCAAATGCTCAAGATGGATAAGAGTATCTTCAAGAATTGAGTTCTTCATATTCCTCATTGCTTGAGGTATCTTCATTGAATCATGAAATATTGATCTTCAGTTGCTCCCATATTCTTAGCTCTTATTATGAGTCGAGCTTCTTCTTGTGTGTGCTCTTCCCAAAGCCTGCTGAAAGTAATCACTTCCTTCTGACACACATTCCTTGAATGAATGAATCCCATGATCCTAGGAGGCCATTCAAGGTGGTTATCACAACTTCTGCATTCTCCACTTCTTCTTCTACCACTTTAAGTTGTTCTTTGATTTGAGAGACCCTTGTAAAGTATGACTATATGGTCTCTGCATTCGATTTGAGGCATCCATCTTGGTTCCAAAGCTGGCTGATCTAGGGTTTGTCAGAGAAACCCTAATTTTCAAAACTTGGAATCTTTCAAATCTAATTGGATATAAATATAGACCTATTCAAGGCGAGCTGTTGAATGTACTCCTCTTCTGAAAATAGCGGAGGGAAGCTCTTGAAACAGGAAGTCCTAGTTTACCAATTTCTTTTGCAGAAATTCCTGATACTATTTCTGTGGTATCACCGAAACTACTGCTCCTCTATGTCTGAAATTTCGTACTGAGGTAACCTCGTCCGTCCTTGTTCCAAAACCTTGGGTTTCATCAGAATTGGTTTCACCAATTGGGACTTATGAGCGTTTTCCCAAGGTGACATGTTTCAAGATTGTTCAGCATAGCGAAGTTGTACGAACTGCCACGTGTCACTATTTCACCTTTTGGGTCTGAAACTTTTACCATAGAAAGTAAAGTCCATACCATTTTTGGAACATCTTGAGAAATTTCATTTGGACCTTCTTATCCCGAGATATATCAATTATCCCCAGGTGTCCTGTTTGGGGAGGAATCTTGGGAGAGGCTGGAACCCTAACTTGGAGGAATCATATCTCCTAGAATATAGTCAATCTGAGGCTAAAACACACAATGTACAACAGGAATTTATCTTCAGTCTGTGAAATTTTCAGCTTCCTATCCTTCTCCAATATTGAGATATAGAGAATCTACCAAAACTTATCAGTTTCAGTATTTTAGGGTTTTTTAAGCACGAGGTCAAACTAGGGTTTGACTTTCCCGAAGCTTCACCCAACCAAAAATCTCAAACTAGGTGTCTAAAATCCGATTTTGATGAGGAGAGTAATCCTATGCGAGGATCACTCAAAAATTCCTCTTCTGTGAAAAGCCCTAATTTCCCACACAAAAAACTGAAAATGCCCGAAATCAAATTCTGATTCGATAGAAATATGCACCCTTCAATGGAGAGCTAGCCTAGCGTTCTTTTGCTGATGGATTGTGGAGGGAGACCCAAAAAGTAAGAAGCCCTAGTTTCTGCAACTGCACAGTGTCTTCTTCTCATGTTAGCTCTGATACCATGTTAGATTTTTATCATTTAAGCAATATGATCTTAGGATCTTATCTGAGAGAATAACATGCACAACAATAAACACAAGAGACAAGAGACAAGAGTCACATCTCAATGGCTAGTGTCTCGTAGTCATCAATGATTAATGGTCATCTTGCACAACTAAGCAGTGAGTGCATGGCATGAGTGATTAAGTGATTATAATTTATCATATTTCCAATACTTTGAATGATGAGTTGAACTTTATAGTATAGAAATTTTAACATCTTGAGAAATTTATATGTATGGGTAATTTCAAATGTTTCCCTTCTTTTGAAATGTTGATATAAATTATGCCCTTCTTCATTCGAAGGGTGAAATTCAGATTTTAATTTTTTTTAAGGGCAATTTTAACTTTACACTTCTGGAAAGGGCTAGAACCCTTTGGAAGGGCTCGAAAGGATCCAATTTTTAACGTTGGATGAAGGTAATATGTGACAGGGGACAAGGGGAAACTCCACACAAAGAAATGGCCAAAAGAACCCAACCCTTAAATAACACCTTCGACATAATAAATAATAATATTTTTATTTCTACATATATTTTAACGCATGTAATTTTATATACACATATACGAAATTGATTGGAACTTTCAGGAACAATAAAATTTAATTGTTGTTTATAAAGTAGGTAGAAAAAATCCCTTTACATTTACTTACATTTTAAGTCATGTAATTTTATATGCATACATTTATGATTGGAT
>LPNX010787664.1:99690-112404 GCA_001517045.1 Pseudotsuga menziesii
AATTCAATTTCCTTTCAAATAGTAAAAAGAAAAATTATAAAACCAAGAACATATAAAATAACACTAGATTTACCTCAATGGAATATTACAACCATATTTATAAGCTTCTTCAAATGCAAATACAAACCACATGCCACTAAAACCATGTGCTTTAAACCACTTACATCCTTGCTCATTTCTAAGTCAAGGTTAACCCTAACATGTGAATGTTCATTTTTTGTTATATAGAAAAACAAGTCATTTCTCAAAAACATTTGGATAAATGTTTAAAATCTTCATTTGATGGTAAAATGTTTTTCTAATTCCAATTTATTCTGGAAATCTAGATTTTAAAATTTTATATGGATTATTTTAATCATTAACTACTCTTTTTTTTGTAAATAAAAGTATATTACTACTGAAAACCTGATTACAGAGATGCCATCAAAATTGCAGGTCCTGACCAGCCCGCGACCGAAACTACCCATCCCAGTTACATTCAAAATTCCATAATCTTTCCCACCCATAAGCCAGGAGAGTTCCCTCTGAGGAGATCTCAATCCCAGTCTTAGCTACAGAGCCTAACTTCCTATATACTTGCAACATAAAAACAGCATAACAAACTGAGAACGTAATAGGCGATTAACTAGAAAAACCTAAGGGTCATCTTCTTAGCCTCCTGACCATTATCAGCCATCAAAAGAAGATGTAGCACCATGCCTCAGGGCAGCGTCGAGACATCTTGAGTGAGGAACCCGGACATACCGTGACCGTTCGACTGCTGCATTGCTCCCATAGAGATCTCCAGGGGAGGGACTCCAACATTCCTCCTGTGAACGCGCCTACCAGACCCACCCGACGAAAGCTGCTCCATCCCTGGGTGATAAAGCGAAATCCCTAGATAAGAAGCTATTTGGTCCACCTTCCTGTGCATAAGGTGGCAATCCACACTAAGAGATTTGACCTTGCTGAGGATCTTCTTGCATTCCTCATTATGCTCCTTCCAATCTCTTACTGGTTCCTCATCACCCTCCTTTTCCATCATCACCGTCAGCTGCTCCTCAATTATGGTCGTAGATCTGATATTCGCCTAGGAAAGAAGGTTCATAAGAACCCAGTAAATCATCACCATACGGTCGTGGGCCGACGCTCACCCCGCCGTGGATGCTGGGTTGGAGACCCAACCATCCACCTCCTCCCGAACTTCCTCTATTGGCTTTGCCTTGACCTGCTCCCAGAGGGCCTTCTCCATGTTTTCCATGGCAAGCCTGGAAATAAGCGGGATGTGATCTTTAAACACCTCCGCAGCAGCCTGAGCCTACAATTGTGCCTGAGTCGCTGCCCTCTTCCCCTTACCACTGTGGTCTTCTCCTTTTCCCCATCGACCAGTCCCACCCACACTTCCACAGGGCGGGGCCATTCTCCTAAGCTCAACTTTGTTCTCCTTTCTAACAGACACCCTATCACCTTTCTTCGTCTCCCCGATTACACTTAGCAAATTAGCTTGTGCACTATCCTGAACATATGTAGTGGCCATGGCTATCCCTTTATTATTAATAAGGATCACACCCATAATTAAAATAACGTCTCCATCACAGATGATGATTACCCAGATCCGCCCACCTCCTGGCACTGTACCTCGCCTGGGGATCCTCAGAGGAGTCTTCATCACTACTACATCACCTAACCGTGTGAAAATTGTACTTCCTATCTCCTTCATCATACCCTCATACTTGCACTTAATGATAAGGGGGAAGCGCTCAGATTGCCTTGATCTGAGACCACCTGCTTGGCACATGTTAATCAGGGATGACGTGTGGGAGGACCTTGTTGCCTCCTCTCCCGTCCACGTTCCTCATTCATATGACCCTGCCTCTTCCCCCTGTCATCACCATCATGAGCTGTGAGTTGACAACAGCGGGGCACCCATTAAACCCCCTCGAAATCTTTAATATGACCCCACCGGATATTCCTGACGTTAGCCATTAGGTTCGCCACCCTGTTAGCCTCTCTCTTGACTTGGAGAAAAGATAGCACCGAAAAACCAAAAATTAGTGCTCGAAGGTCCTCCATTCTCCCTGCCAGGCGCCAGTTGGATTCCACTTTCTCTGCTGACTTCCCATTAGCCAACTTTTGAGCCATGTGGATGAGAATTCGAGAGTCCCCTTCCACAATCACCGGTAGCCAGTCATTCCGGACGACAAGTTGGATGCCCTGGAGCATCCCCTCCATCTCCGCCGAGTTATTGGTATCGAGCCCTATATTCCCATGGAAGACCTGCAAAATTTCCCCATTATAGTTTCGGCAAGCCCCCCCATAACCCGCCATTCCAGGATTTCCTTTTTCCGCCCCATCAAAATTAACCTTAAAGACTTGATGCGCTGGGGGAGACCAGGAAGACGAGCTTTCCACTCTGCAAACCTTGGATTTCCAAGGAAGGTTTCTAATGACCCCCTTATCTAGACCCCAAACCTCTACAACAGTTTTTTCCCACCCTATGAATTCTTTATCCTCATCTGACCACTCAATGCTACGAATCGTCTCCATCAAGTTGGAGCAAATGATTTTCCAGGATTCCTCCTGAGGCCGTACTTGTCCCCGAAAATTTCTGCAATTACATTCCTTCCAGATGACCCAAAGGACCATACCGGGGAAAGCTAACCATAGAAAGCTCAGAATATTATTTTTGAAATCCTTCGGATTCCAGTCCCTTAGGGACTGAGTCGGATTTCCTCTGCACCTGTTACTTCTTCTAAACATTAGAGTGCCTTTATCCCACAGTCCGGCCACAAAAGGGTATGCATCCAGGAGATGGCCTATGCTCTCCTCTTGATTAGCACACAGGACACACTTGGACGGTCCCAGGATCCCTCTTCATCATAGGTTTTCCCATGTTAGAATTCTCCCTCTAACAACTAGCCAGTAAAAGATGGCCACCTTTGGCCATGGGTTGGAGGTCCACACCTTTTCGCAAATCTCGTCTTCCTCCGCCTGCCCCCTTATTTTGATATTATAGGCTTCTTTAATGCTGAACATACCCTTCTGGGAATACCCCCATCTGATCCTATCAACCCCTTCCTTAACGTGGATGACACGAGAGTTGAGCTCCTCCTCTAGGGATTTGATGTCTGCTTTCGAGATTTGTTTCGATGGTTCAATCGGGAGCACCCACTTACGCCTGTCCCCATGATTGTTTCCTTCCCAATACTGATTCACCTTCTCCCAGCCCTCGTCTAAGCATTTTCTCCTTAAGTGAAGCCACTTGGGATCTTCCCCTAGCTTGGCTTGTTGATTCCATGAATCATTCCACAAGTTTGACACACTTACATCCTAAATTTCCCAGAAGCTATGCTCCTGGATCAGCCTCCGCCCCTCCCTCGCCTTCTTCCATATCTGGGAGACCTGGGATTCCCCACTAAAACTAACCAACTACATGGTTTTCCATCCCCTTGCATACTTTAAGTGCCATATCTTAGCCCATGGCTCCTATTTGTGATTGCACCATCTCCACCAAATCTTGGCACTCTGCACCTCCCCCACTACTTCTGGATTGCGGAGCCCGAGGCCCCCCAAATTCTTTGGAATGCTCACCTTCTCCCGACTAACCAGGGCAAATTTTTCTTTACTGCCTCTGCCTGCCCATAGGAAGTGGCACTGGAGATTCCTGATTTCCTTGAGCACCGACTTGGGGGCCGTCAACACTAATAGGAGATACATAGGCATAGCCTGGAGGACAGATTTAATCATTACTAGTCTCCTAGGGATATTTAAAGGTTTGATCGCCCAGCTTGACAGCCTACCCTTTACTCTGTCAACTAAGTCTTTCCAGGAGGCTTTCCTAATAATTTTTTGGCTTAGAGGGACCCCCAGATACTTAGTTGGGAACCCGCCTTTCTAGAAACCCAAGATCCTCTCAATGTTCCTCTGGGTTATAAGCGGAGAGTTGAAGAAGAACAACTGGGACTTCTCCGGACTAACCTCTAGCCCCGAGGCTTTAGCAAAGGTCGCTAGGCAATATTTGAAGGCTCTCGCCTCTTGGACTGAAGGGTTCCCCATTAACATTGTATCATCCACAAATTGCTGATGAGTTTTCTTTTCCATGCCATCGAAAAAGGATGAGTCTGCTTAGGCCTTCCGTTGCTAGGATGAAAAGAAATGGAGAAAGGGGGTCTCCTTGTCTAATTCCCCTCGATGGTGAAAAAAGTATGGTCGGGGATCCATTCAGGAGAATGGAGAAAAAGGGCGAGGACACCAACCCCATGACCCAATCTACCCAATCCCAACAGAACCCAAACGCCTTTATCATTTTTTTCAAATACTCCTAGCTGAGTTTGTCATAGGCTTTGGCTATATCAAGTTTGATCAGAATACCTTGGCTTCTAGTGCATTTTAGCGAGTGAATGGCCTCGTAGACCGTAATGATACCATCGATAATTTGCCTCCCCTCCATGAAACTCGATTGCTCGGGGCTGATGATCCTCAGGAGCAAAGGTTTCAATCTATTTGCTATGACCTTCAATATTATTTTGTATATCACATTACAAAGGGCTATGGGTTTAAACTTACCAGGAGCATCCGCCCCCTCACTTTTTGGAATTAGAGCTAGGAAGATTGCATTAAAATATTTGAGCACCCCTTTGCTAGTCCTAGATTCCTCCACTATAGCCTAGATGTCCTCTTTAAACAAGTCCCAAAAGTGGTGGAAAAAGTTGGCTGTAAACCCATCCAGTCCAGGGGCTTTCCCCTGAGCCATCTGTTGCATGGCCTCCTCCACCTATTGAAGAGAAATCGGTTTGGTGAGGTTCTCATTGTTCTCCCCTGTGACAATGCTGGGAATCAGGGATGTGATCCGATAGACATCCTGGCCCTTCTCGCTGTTGTCTTCTGTCATGATTTCCTTAAAATGGTTGACAAGGCCTTCTTCTGCCTCGATCCAAGACCCCACCTGGGTCCCATTGGGGAGTTTAAGGTTGTAGATCCTTGACCCCAAACGATTACTGACTGTGGCATTATGGAAGAATTTGGTATTCCTATCCCCTTCCTGCAACCACTTCACATGAGACTTCTGTTTCCAGAATTCTTCCTCTTGTCTCTCTCTAGATTCCAGCTAGGCTTCAAGGTCCCTTTCCTTTTCCTTTAGATCTGGGTCCCACCCAAATTCCATCCCTTTTTGCTGGGTAGCAGTCAGTTCTAGGACTATCCGTTTCTTGCCCTCAAATATGTTGCCAAATTCATTCTTGTTTCAGGTATGGATTTTGGCCTTCAACACTTTAAGCTTCTGTTGAAAGTTGTGCATCCTTGTTCCCCCTGAGTCATCCATCTCCTGCCACCACTGTTCAACTAGACCCTTAAAGTCCTTGTGTTCTAGCCAGAATTGCTCAAAGTGAAAAGGTTTTGGTAACTGATCCGCCGCCCCTTCCCAGCTTAGACACACAGGCCAGTGATCAGAGCCTACTGCTGGGATCACATTTGCCTTTATCTCACCTACCCGGCTCACAATAATTTCAGTCACTAGGAAACGATCAAGCCTTGAGGCAACCAAGTGCTAACCACCCCTTCGATTGTTCCAGGTGAACCATCCATCCCCAGTTTCTAGATTCACGAGGGAACTATTGACTAGGGTTTCCCTAAAGTCCTCCCGACATTTGTCCAGCATTCGTTTTCCTCCCTTTTTTTCCCTGAGTGAGGTTATCAGATTGAAATATCCTTCGATTATCCAGTTCCTCGTTCATGCAGAAGCACTAAGCCATCTGAGATGTTTGACAAACTCCTGCTTCTGCGAGAAGGCACTCGGCCCATAGATGTTCACAATCATCCCTCTAACCTCTGAGCCCCAAATGTGGAAGTCAACTATTAGGGAGAAACGCCCAGCTCGCCATCCTATGAGATTCACCTCGCTTTCTCACCATAAGACAACTATCCCTCCTCGCATACCATCCACTTCAATAGCCATAACCTGGCTACCTTTCCAAATCTTCTACCCAATCTTTTGCATTGAATAAAAAATACACTTGGTATCCTGTAAAAAAAGAATATCTGGTTTTTCCTGCTTGAATTTTCTTGTAAGAGTCCGAATCTTCCTTGGGTGATTACACCCTCTAATGTTCCAGGTTGCTATCTTCATTGGGAAACCTTTCTTACCTTAGAAAAGGCATCCTTGATCGTGGGGTATTGGCCTGATTCAATCAACATGACTCCTATTTCTTCTATCCTTTGCTTGTTCGATTTCCTCCCCCGTTTTTTATCTTCCTCCGGATTTTTCCTTTTGCTGCCTTTCGGCCCTTTCGTTCTTAGCCTCAGGTCCTTGTGCGCTTTAGAGCAAAGAATTGCTTGCTACAAGAGCTTGATCTGTTCTCTGGGAACATATCCAAAGCCATCTTTCCTGCATTTGGCTTCCAGAGCATCCAAAACCAACTCGCCTAGGTCCATGTCCTCAGCTTCATCCGCTTCCATGGAGATCGACCGACCTTCGCTTCTATCTGTATCTTCCACTCCCATCATCTTGGTTTCCAGGATTTTACCCGCCCCTTCGACCTCTTGCGGTTGAGTCTCTGTGATTTCTCCCAGGATCTGGAAGGGATTTGAAGTTCCCTCCAGATTCCCCACTTCATCCTTACGCTGCTTCTGCCCTCCCGTGCCTCTGCTCCTCCATTTTCTCTTGACCTGAGTGAAACCCTCGTTCCCATGAACTTCCTTCGAGGCTGATTCCTCCTTCTCCTTATCCCCCCAGGGGCAATTTCTCTCGAAGTGGTCATATTCATGACAGATCCTACATCGAAAGGGTAACTGCTCATAGTCAATTTGTTGGATCCATTGCTCGTCATCCCAGTTAAGACAGATAGCCTCCGGGAGGTCCTTCGAGAGATCCATATAAACACAGATCCGGGCAAAGGTGGTGTACCTCTGGAGACAGATCTTCTCAACGCTTTTCACAAATTCCCCCAAAGAATTCCCAATGTCCCGCAGAAATCTCCATGTCCTAGTATTCCCTGGGTAACCCTACCAGGCGGATCCAAACTGAAGAAATAGTCATGTCCTCTGTATCTGGGTTGAACCGTTCCTTCCATGGTCTCATATAGAACCCCGCATAGAAGAAAAAATACGCCCCCCCTTCCAGAATCCTATCCCCATCCTCCTGGTTGAAAAAAATTATGGTAAAAAAACCTTTGGCCCCCAGCCATAGATCATAATGCCCCTTGGGACTCCAGATGCTCTGAATCCAGCGAACTAGATCTTTCTCCCTTGGCCAGACCCCTACGAATTTCCCAATTAGGGCCTTCTCCTTCCACATCTCTATCTTCTCCCGAATTGCCTCTGACCGGATCTGAATCGATGGAATTGATTGGGCTTTCGGGAGACAACCCCCCACCCCGAATCTCTTCCCCTCCCCAGCTCCATCCTTTCCTCCATTGATCCCGGATGCTCCTCGGCTCCTAGTTGGAGCCGCCGCCATACTTGACCGAGAGGGTCACAGCCCCCGCCCCGCCTGAGCCTAGCGTGAGGACTCCTCCCTCTGATCGCGACTTCCTGAGTCTCCTCCCTCCTCCAAAATTCACCTTTCAGCTCTCCCCCTGTGAGTCATCTAAAACAATAATGCATCCAGTCGCCAATTGTTGCTGCTTAATCATTAACTACTCTTAATATTCATTATTAATTTTAATTAAAGACAAGTAAAATATTTTTTGGAAAACTATTTGATTATATGATTATTAATGTTACTCAACTCATTTTCTTCTATTGATATTACCCTATTTTGAAATTACTTAAGCAAGTTGACCAAGTAGGAATACTTATTAGACATTTTTGTAAATTAAAAAAGGTTTGCACCTCAAGAAAACTTGATACGTCTATGGGCTTGGTAGAGTCATAGTTAAGATGGATTTATACTCGTTTTACTATAATGCATTTTTAATCTATATTTATTAATTTTTAATTAAGAAATTGAATTCTCTTTGTTAAAAATTAATGTTATATTATGTTAATGTATTTTAGTTTTCAATTTAAATAATGATTTTTTTTTAGTAATTATTAATAAAAATAAGATATAAGTTATGAAAGTTAATTTATTAATTGTGTTTTGTTACATAGTTGGTAGTTATGGAATAAAAAAAATGACATAATACAAAAAGAGTAATTCCAAAATATTTGTTATAATGTTATATTTCTAACTTTCTAATTCATCATATTATCTTCCCCGCTTTTCCTCAATCGCTTGTTCTATCGGAATGCCGTCTGCACCTCATATCCATCCATGGATAAACTCGTCATGTCTCCAATTTGAAGGGTAAGGCTAGTCTAGCCACAACTTCCCCTAGGGTACTTGTCATTTATAACTTGAGGCAGTTCTACACCGGCGGAAAGGAACTGAAGGTCAGGACAGCAAGATGATGATTTAGAAATGCTTTTGTTAGAGCCTTTTTAACATAAAAAAAATCAAATTTTAAAGAAAATCAAGCTATTCATACAATCAATTTGGTCTTAGTAAACATTAATCACCATTGTCATCTTTATAATGTTTGTAATATATATAAGTTTAATATAATTATAATTATAATAATAAAAATTTTAAATAATAACTTAATAAAACTAAACAACATCCCCAATTAAAAATATTAATTAATTGATTTAAAATAAAAAAACATAATATAACTTAAAAAACTTACAATAACTTTAAAGAATTTCTTGTTTTCCTGCTACATGTTTAGTAAATTTGGAAGACCAAAGTTTTCCTTAAACACTAAACAACGAAAACAAAAGATTGATATAAAAGAGAAGTCACATTCAAACTTTATCTCAATTTTTATTGTTAATTTTATAAAAGGTAATTAATTCTGGTTACTTCATTCTTAGTTAAAGTATAGATTTCTTAATCACTAAAAAATCTAATATGAGAGATATTTCTAACCAACAATTTTTTTTATAAAAATAAACATAATAATATTGTTTTTAATTTTTATTTTACATAAATTTATAACTTTGAAAAGTTATAAATTTGATATATAATAATTTTAACAAGAGATCTAACCAACAATTTTTTTTATAAAAATAAACATAATAATATTGTTTTTAATTTTTATTTTACATAAACTTATAGCTTTGAAAACTTATAAATTTGATATATAATAATTTTACAATAAAAAATACTATTGATATATAATAATTTTAACAATAAAAAATACAAAAACTAAATTAAAAGTTATAATAATTAAAACTATCCAAAATACTAAACAATAATATTTTTGTAACATGTTATAATGGTTAAAACTACAGTAACATAATTCCATTAGGAATGAAGTAGGTTTCTTATAGATTTAAAAAACTTTTCTTTCAAATTTTAGAAAATTTTAAATCATATAAATCTTTCAATATTTACATGTAGTATTGGAATTTGGCAGAAAAAATGCTGTCATGGACCATTTTGCTTGTCAAATTTTTGGCAAGACTTATGATAGATCATAAGCATGTTTTGTAGCAAGACTTATCTAGAAATTTGTAAAATGAGAATGGTTATAAGTATGTTATAATGTTGATATAAGGTGAATTATTTAAGAAATTAAAAAATAAATTAAAAATAACAATTTTTTATCATATTTTTTAATTTAAAAGTTTTATTATTAGTAAGTATTTTTTTAATTTTTATTTTTAATATATAAATTTGTATATATAGATTTAAAAAATTATTTTTTTATTATATTTTTTAATTGAATTTATTTTTATATTAAAGTTTGATTTTATATTAAACTTAAAAAAAATTGTGCAAGGATAATGCTCATCATAGATAGCCCAAATAACATAGACCTAGAATCAGAACCTATACTCATATAGCCTATGGTGGATCACAAGAACCCCATAAGCTACTAGTTTGAAAATGTTTTATCAAAATGTCTCTCACAGGCTAGGGGTTATGTCTCGCACGTGCACAAGCCATGTGCATAGCCAAAGAGTGTGCCAAGATGTCATTACACAATGACATTCTTTTGATGTCAATTGCCAGGATATCAAGTTTGGCATTGATATTTTCATTTGTTGTGACGTAATTTTGGGCAAGCCCTCTCTTGTCACCTTCAAGTCGATCAAGCCTAGTAGCCATCACAACCTCCCCTGAATATCAGGCATGTTTCCTGTCGTGCAATCTTCCATGGCCAGGTTAATAAGTTCCTTCACGTTCTAGAGCATACACAAAATTCATGTATAATGAGTCTCTCGAGCTCTGGTTGAACATTCATCCTCCACCATACCTCTGAGTTCTTCCTTAAGTTTCCTTACATTTGGACATGGCTTGCTATTTCTCACCCTTCTTTCCATGCATTCAAGGTGTTCCCTAGCCTTTTGTTTAACTCTTTTCTTGAAGAAATCTCAGGCATTCTCAATTTTCCTTATGGCCCTCAACATGTGAGACCTTTGAGGGCCATTTGTTGTTTTCCATGAGGTGGTTTTGTTGTGCACCATTGTGAGAGAGGTATTACCGAAGAACGAGAACAAAATTCGTTGATGGCCATTAGGGAAGGAATTGAAATGCCAGTCATAATGACATGAATGCCCACACATAGAAACAACAAAGAGCTCACTTGTCTAACAAGTCTCACTTTTAGTAAGTATTTTTTATAATTTTGTAATTTTTATTTTTAATATATAAATTTATAGATCTATATGAATTTCAAAAAATTATTAACAATTTTTTATTATATTTTTTAATTGAAAAATATTTTTTCTTTAAGGCTCAATGCTATATTAAACAGAAGAAAAAAATTCATATCGGGTGTGGTGGACCTCAAGAACTCCATAACCTACTAGTTTGAAAATGTTTTTATTAAAATGGCTCTCATTGGCTAGGGGTTATGACTCCCATTTGCAAAAAGAGAGTAAAAAAAAACTAGACTATAATTTTCCAACCAAAAGCTAAATTTTATTGCAAGTCCATGGTATGAAGGAGCTCCCTATTCATCATCAGAAACATGAAAGATAGGATAACTAGTTTCTTAATCAGAACATAAGTCAAATGGGAGTCTGACTACAGGTAATGTCCACGAGCCATGTGCTTAGTCGAAGAGTGTGCTAGGGTGTCATTTCTCAAGCACATTCTTTTGATGTCGATTGCTAGAGTATCAAGCTTGGCATTGATACTTTCATCTGATGTGACCTGATTTTGGGAAAGCCCTCTCGTGTTGCCTTCCAATTAATCAAGCCTAGCACCCAACACAACCTCCCTCCAAATCTCAGGCATGTTTCCCACTACACAATCATCCATGGTAAAGCTAACAAGTGCCTATGATGCTCTAGAGCAGACCCAAAATGTGAGTATAACAAATCTCTTGAGTTCTAGTGGAACCCTGATCCTCCACCATACCCCAAGCTCCTTCATAAGTTTCCTTGCATTTGGACATGGTTTGCCATTGTTCACCCTTTTTTCAATGTGTTCGAGGTGTTCTCGAGCCTTCATTTTAACTCTTTTCTTGAAGAAACCTTTGGCATTCTCTATTTACCTTATGGCCCTCGACATGTAGGTCTTTAAGGGCTATTTGTTATTTTTAATGAGGTAGTTTTGTTGCGCACCATCGTAATAATTGCGCTGATGGACACGAGGGAGGGAATTCAAATGACAATCCTAAAGAGATGAAGGCATGCACGTCTTTAAGGGCTATTTGTTATTTTTAATGAGGTAGTTTTGTTGCGCACCATCGTAATAATTGCGCTGATGGACACGAGGGAGGGAATTCAAATGACAATCCTAAAGAGATGAAGGCATGCACGTCTTTAAGGGCTATTTGTTATTTTTAATGAGGTAGTTTTGTTGCGCACCATCGTAATAATTGCGCTGATGGACACGAGGGAGGGAATTCAAATGACAATCCTAAAGAGATGAAGGCATGCACATAGACACAACAAAGAGCTTGCTTGTTGTAGGCCGCTGAAGAAGCCGACTATGCCTTTTTGCAAATACCGACCATCAAGTTGCGAAATTAACTGAGCGAAATTAAGCCGATTGGTCGTTAACTAGAACTCGCCCCGCTTCGCTCCCTCGGTGACCGTTTCCACCAGTCGGTACCTCCTCAGTCGCTCATCAGCTCCCTCGGTGACCGTTTCAACCAGTCGGTACCTCGTCAGTCGCTCCACCACCTTGATATGGAAACTTCCGGATGTTGTCTTGGCTGGCAAGCCTAATTTTGGCATATTTATCATTTCATTTTTTAAATATTTACTTACTACAGCTTTTTGGGGGCTGTTTTGTTTTTCGGTAACTGAAAGCTTAAAAACGGATTTGGAGGGTTTGGCTTGGCATTCGAGACAGGTAGAACCAGAGGCAAAAGAGAATAAGGAGACATACGTCAATCAATTACCCTTGGTATCTGATAAAAGCTGTGAAAGCAAGAGTAATGGAGCTACACAGTGATGCAAATAATGAGATAGGAGGAAGTGGAATTTATATCAATTCTGATCGCCAACAGAAGCAGCTAAGGGATATTATAGAATGTCACAGAATTCTTCCAAATAATTGCACTTTCTCTCAGCTTGATGGAACAATACAGGAAAATATTAAGACACACTGCAGAAATTACAAGCCCATTTGTCCATCAGGCAATCTGAATCATAACTGCAGATTCAGATACATTGATAATGCATCGGTTTGCAAAACATTGCAGCCAAGATATGAATGCAAAACATGCAACCGAACATTTACCCTGTTCGGTAGGTCTTATTTGGGTGTTTCCAGCAAGAGATTGTTGGATGAATCAG